>VZRR01003260.1:156844-238789 GCA_013398015.1 Oreocharis arfaki
GGGCCGGCCGCGTGGGCGCTGTCCCTGCCGCGGCCCCGCGGCGTCCGGGCACGCCACCGCCTGCCCGCGGGGGGCGGGATCCCCGCTCTTCGCTACGTCAGGGCCGGGGAAACCCCCGCCGGGCAGCCGCGCTTTTAGCGCCGCGCTCCGCCTCCGTGCCGGCAGAGCGCTGCTGCCACCGGCCCGAGAGCAGCCCCGGAGCGCCGTGCCGAGCCGAGTCGAGCCGAGCCTGGGCCCTCCGTCCCCTGCCGAACCGAGCCTGGGCCCTTCGTGCCCCGCCGAACCAAGCCTGAGCTCTCCGTGCCCCGCCGCTCCGTGCCCCGTCGAACCGAGCCTGGGCGCTCAGTGCCCCGTCTAACCGAGCCTGAGCGCTCAGTGCCCCGCCGAACCGAGCCCGGGCGCTCCGTGCCCCGCCGAGCCGAGCCCTGCCGCCGCGATGATGCCTGGCCGGACCCTGCGCAAAGCCGCGCCGCCCGCCGCTCCTGCAGGTACATGAGGGTGAAGGAACGGGGGGGACAGGACGGGACGCGACGGGACGGAGCAGGGGCACACCGCCTTGCGCCCGGGCGCTGCTGACCGGCTCCAGCACCGGGCAAGGGGGCAGCGCCCGACGCGGCTGCGGGCGCCCGTGTGGAGGCGAGAGCGATACAGCTGCTGCCCCACAGCGAGTGGCGGGAAGAGAAGGTGCGGGGTGGGGTGTGCTTCATGTTGAGGAAAAAGTAAAAGATTGAACTAAAAGCATCGTGTTGCGGGGAGCTCATTAAAGCGATAACCACGCGCGTTTCCGCAGGGCGCGAAGCGGCGGCGGAGGAGTGCGCCCTGGAGCTGGCCCGCATCGGCGACAGGTGGGACCTGCGGCAGAGGATCCTGAACCTGCTCACCAAGTTGCTCTGTCCCGGAACGTGGGCTGCCCACCGACACGGCGAGCGGAACGGAGGAGGATCTTGGCTGTGCGGGTTTGGAAGAAGAGGCTCCACAGACAGTGGGAGATGAAGAAACCTCAAATCTCGCTGCGTTGTATTTAGCTGCCCGGAGCCGCTGGAGGATGGCTATCACATGATTTGTCTGAAGAATGTTACAGCAATACTGGCGTATGAATGCCAGGTGGGAAAAAAAGATAACGACGGGCAGAGCCTCTAAACCGTGCAGTGGTGACCTGGGGCAAGCCGGTGACACGGGGAGATTCGGGGCAAGACTGAACTTGCCCTTCACCGCCGTCTGAGAAGACTTTGAGGAACTCGGTTTCCCCAGCCGCCCTCTGGTCCTCATGTCCCATAGCCATGTTTCACCGAGGAGTTCGGGCCACCTCCTGGATGAAGCAAAAAAAAAGGTGTCAGTGTGTTGCAACTTGGGATCACTTCACACAGGAAAAGCCAGTTGCTGGATTTTTGACTGCTCCTCTTCTCTGAAGCATGGATCCTGCTGGACACGGATCTGGTGGTGGGAATTAAAATTTGTTGAAGAAAACCACTATCTTTTTTGAAAAGTTCTTTGTTGCAGGATGTTGCTTTTCAGCCTAAAAGTTGTAATTCTATGAATTAACACAGTGTTGCATAGTTCTAGTCTATATTATAAATACATAGTATAAGTTTATATATATATATATAGTATGTATATGTAAAATATAAACGTGTGCACCACCAGTGTATGTCATGGGTATTTAACAGAACTATTAAT
Organism: Oreocharis arfaki; assembly: GCA_013398015.1. Taxonomy (NCBI): domain Eukaryota; kingdom Metazoa; phylum Chordata; class Aves; order Passeriformes; family Paramythiidae; genus Oreocharis; species Oreocharis arfaki. The sequence goes on from VZRR01003260.1 coordinate 158,522, forward strand.
CAAAAGCTGTTTGTTTAGTCTCAAAACACAGTACGAAAAAATGTTCAAAACATGACAAAACTCAATATAAAAAGGTATTATATGAATTTTTAGAAAGCATAGTATTTTCTGATGATAAAGGAAATAAATCATGCTTCAGAGAGGGAAGCATAATTTAGCATTATATAAGATATATATCTGAATATATATTACATAAACACAGATATTGAGGTAATTGAGGTGGAAGGATTCTTTCAATATTACAAAGAATTTCTTGATAACAGTACAATTCTGCTGTGTCTTTATAAGTAACAAAATAACTTCAATAGAAGTAGATCTTAAAGCCAGATCTCAAGTTTTGTTGAGAATGTTATTTATTCAAAGAAAGCAACTACCTCTCTTTGAAGAAATAATATCAATAGAATTGAGTGTTACAGCGGTACAAGAAAGTAGCCTTAGATTTTTGAATGTTTAATTATACTTACAGGCAAAGGTTCTTCCCTTGTACTTTATTTCCGTTTCATTTCATGGCCTCCTCATTTCAGTTCCAGAATGGTGAACTGCAGCACGTCCAGTGGATGGTGATGCACCATCATCACTGAGGAGTTACATGAAAATAACCCATCTCACTGAGGGGATATTACCCTGGCTGGCTTCAGAGGAGCTGAATTAAACGTGTTGGTTGCTGTCAAGGTGAACAGTGACTCTGCTAGTCAATTCATGTCAGATTCCATCCTAAACAGTGTTTTTCATGGGTCCAAGATAGCAAGGAAAGTGCTGAAGCTGATCCTGTTTCATAGCTACCTCTAAGGTCACTGGTCAGAGTTTCTTCTCTTAACTAACCTTGTATGTAAGTACATTTGCATGTTATAAGGTTGTATAGTTACAATCTCTGTTATTTGTGTCTAATCAAATTATGTCTTCCCCTGTCTTGTGGGGAATTCTTGTTTGTATTTATAATTTATTTTTCTGTTATCTCTTCTTAATCTGCCTTTGCAGAATTGTCATTACATTACTCTGGTCACTCTCACAACCAACCATGTAGGGGATTTACGTATTGACATTGACTTCTGTCACAGAGCAGAAGCTGACTGACTTTGCCTTCTTTCCACATGGAAGACTTAACCCCATCCATCCCACTGGTTTTACGGGGATCTTTGCTGTTGGCTTGAGCCACATGCATGGTTCCCTTCCCCTCTAAGCTAGCTAGTACCTTTTCAGGGAGAACATAATGTTCCAAGAATAGTTGTTATTTATCTCAGTACTGCAAAGCAGTGTGTTTGGCTGACATGCACATAGGTCAGTTTTTCAGGTACTAAAGAGTAAATGCAAAGAGTTTCAGATCAGCAGAACTCCAGCTCCCGGGCCAGCACTGCATCCAGCTGGGCAAAACTTCATCAAAGGCAGCTCCAGCTTCATAAAGAAGGGTTGCTGTTATATGTCCTGCACTTGGTGGAGTCTTGGAATCTTCATCAAGGACACTGAACACTGACCACACCTGTCTGGAACTCTCAGGAAAATTCAGCATTAGCACTCACATTAGTAGCTGGAAAGTATGTGAATAAAACTGTTCTGTTCGATGTATGCTGCTTGGAAATTCAACAGGAAATGAGGTGTGGATTTGTAAAGCCCACCCAGTTCTTCAGGCTGTAGCACATATTAATATTACAAAAAGAACCAGTATATACTCATAAATGCATTGTCATGGGGATATCCAAGTTTAGTGTTAGCACAGTATTCGTCTGCCTAGATATGCAAATACTATTTGCGTTTTTTTGAAATGTTTTAGGTGTTTTGGTGCATTGTTAAGAACGCTAGTGTTCAACAGGAACTCAGGAAAAAGGCATAGATGCAAGAGGTCAGTGCCACTATGTGACCAAGTGCTTGCTCATGTCCACCCTAGATTTGTAACTCCTGCAGAGGATTTGCTTTATGACTTTTATCAACGTGAGTTTGTTTTCCTTAAGGCCTGTTCTGGATGCGTGCCAGATGTGTTGCTGTATGCCTCACATGTATGTCTCGAATTCTTGCTAAGATAATAAATACAAAGTGTTTACAAGAAAAATGAGTCACAAAGGCTGCTATAACTTGGGTTTTCTTTTGTGGATTGTAAATGCATGATTGTATTATGCAAATTCCTTCCAGGCTTCCATGTCAGCAGGGCAAAAGCACTAGGGCAATGGCAGAGTGGCAGCAGGTTTGCTTTGGGAGATTAGGCTTTGACTCCTGCCTGTAAGAGGAACAAGACATAACCATGACCTTGAACTCCAAAATGAGACCCCTATCCTGGCTTTTTTTGTTAACTACCGGCTGCAGAATATTTGGGTGGTATCGGGGGCCCACTACTTCTACTAGAGTAGCTGCAGCTTTGGAAAGGGGTGTCCCTAGTAAAAGATAGACATCAAAGTTAAGGGTTTGGTCTAAGATGTAGGCAGAAGGGATACAGCCTTTCATCACATAAATTTTTACTTTTTCTAGAGTTTGAAGCTGGAGTTTTGGAAGAGTGGGAAATTACACTGCTTATCACAAGGGAACAGCAGAGGGATAGTGCAGAGCACATTCTTCTTCCCTAAAGCTGGGTCCCAAAGATGTGTCTGTGCAGAGGAGAGCCTGAGGTCCTCACCTGCTGTGCCAAGCACATCAGCAGACTCTCCCTGACTCACTGCGCTGCTTTTCCCCAGCTTCACAGGCAGGGAGCATCATGCCTGCTCATATTCCCAGTGCAAGGAGGACTAAGACCTTCTGGGCTAAAGGCCCTTGTTTCAAATAACCAGAAAAAACCCCAAGGAGATGCAACACCCTGTTCTTTCCTACTTAGTCACCAGCAGAAGCCTGGAAGAGGTCATCAGTGAAGTGGTCCTGAGAAGGCCTGTCAGCCTGGTGAAAAGTGCTACCATAGGTGCTGCACAGAGATATGGTTTTGCAAAGCTTCACCAACAAATCACACTATGTGTGACTCATCAGACTTGTGAAAATATCCAGACACTCTCACCTGCTTCCCATTGGAGTCTGGCCTCTCTCCAGCCCTCCAGAGCGGTGTCCAGTCACATACATAGCATGATGCTTGTGACCTGCTCCTCCCTAAAGGGCAGGGGAAAAAAAGTCCTATCGCTGGGGCATGGCATTGCAATCTGAATGCACTTGACTCATCCACAAGCACCTGATACCAAAAACCAAAACAAACCCACCTGTTGAAGCAAACTGACAGAGTTGCCACCCTAGAATGCTCTCCATTTACCACAGCACCTGTCTGGACAACAAGTGCAGCCCTGGGTCGTGTTTGCACTGTGGTCCCCTAGGTGAAAACCAGCCTGGCCCCCTTGGCCAGCTCATGCCTTCACACCTGAGACTGGATGCAAAAGCGGTATTTCCCAAACAAAGTGCTAGACAAGGAGATACTTCCTCTTCCCCTCATGGGATGTTTTTATAAATCAACTGAAAAACAATGTCTCATATGCTGCTCATTATTTTTAGCACACACTGCTGGATGGGACTAAGCTCTATCATTTTCCTCCCGTTAACACAAAAGGGTGTGAGGGCATGATGTGCATCCATGGAAGCGTAAGGAGGCCGGACAGGAAGGGCTGGGGATATGATGCGTTGCCTTTCAGTCTGGCAGGGTTTCCCCTGAAGCAGGTGACTGTCTGATGGTGGGACCGTCAGTGAGCAATAGTCCCAAAAGCTGTTACAGCTGTAAACAAGGGTCCTCACCCAAGTGCGTCAGGACATTGTCTGGCCCGCGTAACAAACGGGCCACACCAAGGCTGCCCTGCCTTCTCACGCATGGGCTCTTTGCAATGCAATTCTCACCAGCCCTCTGAAAGCGTGGAGGTTCGTGTCACTCCTTTAGCAACAGGAGATATCCCATGAAATGGCAGTGACCGGAAATAAAGCAGTTTCAGCCACTTCATCTTCAGCCATTTCATCTTTGGTGGTTTTAGTGTCGTTCCCTCCTCCCCGTGAAAGGATGTTGGGAGCACCGCTGGGCTCAGAGGCTCAGCTCCTCCATGCCATGGTTAGCACTTGAAGGGGCAAGGCACCATTTTGTAGTGGACAGGCCAGCTTGCAAATCTCAGGAAAAATGATTACTTTCAACAGCACGAAATAAGGCCACTAATAGGATGCTGGCACTTCCTCCCTCAGCTCCTGGGGCCGAGCTGGGATCACAGTCCCCTTCTGCATGGCAGAAATTAAAGGCAGCATTCTGCTTCCACCTTCCCCTTCGTGCTCCTGACAGGGATGTGACAAAGCCGCAACAAAGGCAGGAGGCCACAGTCATGCCTGCCTTGCTCAGGATCAGGAATTAGAGAGGCAATTTTTGACAAGAGCAACTGGACTTTGGACATTCTCCAGCACCAGCATAGCACATCAAGGAAATGGCTTTGGTATGTAGGGAAAAATCCAAGGAATTTCAGCACCAGGTAACTTGTTTGCTCAGTGCAACGGTATCAGACTGATTCAGCCGCACAGAGGGGTGAGGCCTGCACATGTGGAACTACCAGCGGAAAGGCAGGAAGTTCTGGGTTTAGTATTGACTAACTTCAGAAAATACCCTGACTGACAGAAAATACCCTTCTGGTCACAGCTTTACACACTATGGGATGAAAGGGCAACTCCTTGTTTTAGGGAACGATGGGTATCTGCATCAAATGTTCTTTCATACGATCATTAAAATAGAGGGGTTTTTTTTAAAGGAAAACCATTATTGCAGTCATTATTAATTTGTGAAGTTTTTAGCTGGGTCCAGTGCTTTAATAAACACAGCTACATGAAAGAAGAAGTTATGTCTGGCTTTCCCTATAAACAGAGTCCAAAACAGGCTTTTACTAAAGGCTGATTCAGACAGTATGGTTTTAGCCATGCTCCTGACAAGAAGAAACACCTCATTTATCAGAAATGGTGGGGACCAGTCCTTGATAATGCAGATCACTCGCTCCCCAGGCATCTGTTGTTATGAGGCTGCTGAACACAGGAAGGAGATGCTGCAAAGCAGCTACACAATCCAGTATCGCAGAGAAAGGAAAAAATCAAGCACCCAAATGCTGGACCAAAAATCTCCCAGCACCAGGCAAGGCAAGGGCCGGGGCCTGGCAGCACAAAGGCAGCAGGGTGGACATGCCACCCCTGCAGCCATGGCTGGCTCTGTGTGGCTGACTCCGAGCAGCCACGGGCACCAGGAAGTGCAGGCCAGGGCTGTGGTCTGGGAAGGTTTTACTTCCTCTTGTCATTGCACTGACGTTCTGCCCTGTGGCATCACTTCCCTGCATTCATGGGCGTCATGCCCAGACACCACCTGCCCTGCTCCTGGCCAGCCACCGACTCCAGGGTGGCCTGTGGGAACCTTCTCTCTCCCCAGGAGCTCTCCTTCATAGCATCCCTGCGTGGGGACAGTGACCATTAGCCTCTGGCCAAATGTGGTAAAGTGGTAGTTTTGATACATTCCTGGAAATAGAGATGAAGGAACAGACACACCAGAATCACAGACTCTATTCAGATAGTATTCAGTGATGCCAACAGGGAACAGGAGAGCAGCAAAGCTGTAAAAAAACGAGGAATGAAATGGAACTTCTTAGCTAGAATCACATTTCAAGTTCCTCGTTTGCCCGTGCCCTAAGGCTTTCACAACTGAGAAAAGTAAAAATTTTCTAGTACTTCACATGTCTTGGTGGATAAATGAAGTCACATGTACTAATCCATTTACAGATTAAGTTCATTGTGTCTTCTTGCTTTTGTATTCCTCTTTACTTAGCTACTGACTGTGGCAATTAAGATTTCAATTAAAGATATTCAAGACTAATCTTACAAGAGCCAGGCTGCTCAGAGGTTTGAGCCCTGCTGACCCCAGTTCAGGCCACATGTTGGAGAAATCAGAACAGGGAGATGGATACAGGGGAGTCAGTGAAAGAGAGGAGAGAAGCAGGGCTGGCCCAGCACTGGTGACAGCACAGGGGAGCGGAAAGGCAGCAGAAATCATGACTGAAAACATCTTCTTCCTTTTCCCTGTGCAGCCCTGGGGGAGAAGCCAGGCTCCAGCTGGGGACGGATGAGCTGAACCAAGCTTGAGGGGACTGCACAGACCATCTCACACCTTCCTGTCCATCCCCTTCCCATTCTGCTGGTTTTATGCCTTGCACAGCCTCACTGCACGCCAGCATAGACTCTGCAGCATCACTCATCATCATGGCAGTGTGCAAGGGAGAGGGATGGGGAAAAAAGGGTCCCAAGGCAGATTCAAGATTGGGATACCACAAAACTCCTCCTCCTCACCTCAATCCCAGGAAAGAGTCCACGTGCCCAGAGAACAGGCTGGGAGCCAGCCACACTGGCCTTTCCCACAGGATGAGTCAGCAGAAGCTGTGGGCTCATCCCTCCTCACGAGGTACTTGCTCGCTTGCACCCTCGCAGTGCGGCACCCAGAGAAGGAAACCAAAAGCAAACACAGCGGCTTCTGGGGCACAAACCTGGGGATGAGGGAAATGCCCTCTGCACACTGGCATGGGAGAGCAAATGCCTTCCTTCCCCTCGCATAAAACCTCGGGCAGCACTGTGCACAGGAGGAAATAGTGAGGGTTGCCAGGCCTGGCATAAGGCGCAGGCGAGAGCCACGGGTACACCAAGGAAAAGTCAGGACTGCCCTGTGCCATGTGGGAGTGCTGCTGCAGGTGGCCAACCCAGCAGGCAAACACAGAGCCATGCATGTGAGCCTGCAGTGTAGATATAAACACTCAAGCTCGCCAGCCTGTTCCGCCAGCTCAGCCTTCCCTGCAGTGACCAGCTGACGTGTCTGTGTGCTGCCAGGCAGCACGCAATTTTGGGCACCTCTGGCATTCCCCAGATCAGAGCAGCTGAGAGGACAGCTTTCTTGGCTGGCTCATCTTCCTGTGAGAAAGGCTTGCTTTGACCTGCTGTGCAGTGACTGTGAAGTCACCTGTGTCTAGAAGAGTGGCCCACTCGATGCAAACCTCCCCAGTTTGGAGGCTGTGGTCTCCACCTCCCACTATGAGCTGCACCTCAGCTCTGCTCCATCCACAGGGAGTCTTCAGCCCAGCCTGTTGCACCAGCTCAGGTCTATTTGTATAAAATCGTTCTCTACACATACAACTCATTCCCTTACACGATCTGGGCAGGAGGTACAGTTTATAAGCAGCGTGTTCCAGGGACTGCTGCTTTGATGAAAACTCCACATTCTCCTAGAACAGGGACAGGAAAAAAAAAGATACCAAAGCAGGTTCTAGAAATTACTTGGCAGTTTTTAAGAGGGCACTATTTTAGTTCTAGCTTAGGCGCACACTTGGACAGCATTGACACAAAGTCTTTGACTGCTCTCCCTGACATCCTTGTCCCTCTGATGCCTGTTCCAACTGTGGACCAGAGAGACTCTGGCATAACAGAATTAAATATCTAGAGGAGTACTAAGGATACCATTTATTTTCAAAATCACTAAAAAACCCAAGCAAAACAGTTTATGGCGATACAGATTCACATAGAAGAGACAGAAATCAAAAAATGTACAATCTATTTCATGTTATTGCACTGACTTTTTTATAATATACAAGGCATATTAAACAGTTTTCATTAAAAGAAGTTTTATTTATATAAATAAAAGTGTAAATATACAATATCATACAATAAGTGTATCAGACTAACACACAAAATCTACCTACAGTGGGATCCCCATTTTTCTCATGAGCTAGTCTACTCTTCATCAATATTTTCACTTGTACATTTACATAACCTAAACATAGAAACAGGTAAACATTCCCATCTGGGAACACTTCCTTCAGAATTTGACAAGAACCACTGCAGAACATAACCAGGGTTAATTTTAACTGAGGGTCATTAGGAAATATGAATCACTTAACAGTTTCTTAATACTTATCTGTCTTTCTACTATTTTGTTTAGCGAGAAAATTATCAAATGTTTTTCCCTCCCTAATCTCAAGAGTTTTCAATATACATGCAGTCCCTACAGAAGCTGCAAAGAGCTTCCAGGTACAAAAGGCTGCAGAATATGCAATGGCAGCATCTCACTGCTCTCATATCCATGATGTGCACCTTCAGCTGCCCCAGGCCTGGATGCACCAAAGCCCTCTACTAAATCTTCTCCATCTAGGAGCAAACTCGCCTTGTCTGGAATGCCTTCAGCTCCCTGGTGAAGAAGTGCATAATTTCATCTTGCTTATTTGGTCATCTAAGATGCAGCTGCCAAGTCTCTGGGGGGTCACTGCTCTCCCAGAGTTTGGCCAACACTCCAGCAGGGTGAAGAATCACCATGGGGACTGATACGCTAACAGCAAGGCCAAAAATTGTCGTGATCCTAATGAATACTGATGAACTAATGCAACGCCCTCCATCATTTTAGTGCGACCAGGCTCTCAGAAAAACAACATTTACTTTGCCAGGTGTGTAACCAAAAGTTCACTACATCTGCTTGGTCTACCCACTTCGTCTGTAATAAAGCAGACATCCATACTGCATAAATCCTGGAGCTTTTTCAGGGAATGTCACCCCAAGAGAGATGTCAGGAAATGCTACTGTAATCATACCAACATCAGTGAAGATGTTGTTCTTTCACAAGGAAAAAAAAAGAAGCTATTTTCAGGAACAGAAACAATCAGGGTTAAATACAATTCTTTTGCTTGCTCTAATGTTAGTAGAGAAGTGTTATCATTCTACCCATAGTAACTATTATCAGATTTTAAACATTAAACCTAACTTTTAAATTATAGCCACTACTGAATCACACACAAAAATCCCCATTTCTGTTTGCTGTTACTCAGCCAACACTTATCTACGTGCATGTAAAATAAAATACTGAACAGTATCTGATTACTGAAAAAAAAAGCCTTCTAAATCACTCACAATGAACAGTACCTGCAAATAAGCATCTGAAAATATCCACCACGTATCATCTTAAGACACCTCAAATTAACTTTAATTTACAAAATGAAGACTTTACCTTTGAGCTCACACTGGTTTAGGAGCGAGGGAGACATATGCCTCCCTGCGATGGAACCTCCAGAATTTTAGACTGTGGACTGAAAAAAATGCCATTTCCTAAAACACAACTGTGATTTACCACATTGAAGTAGCAAAAAGTCAGTACTGCACTTGCACGTATTATACGTATACAGGTATGCATTCACTACGCTGCATTAAATTCCACATGCATTTTATGTATCTATTATACACTCTATTACAGTCGGATTTTGGTCATTCCTGAACAAGGCCTCACCATTCAGTTGTCATTGCTGAATTATTTTCTCCCTGTTTTTCAGCAAATACGCAGGGGTAACCTCTTCTATCCCATCTGGATCTCAGTGTGGTCCTCCAGCCCTAAGAGCTGCATCCTCCTGAAGCCTCTCCCACCATGGAGGTGACTGGAGGCATGGACCAGTCCTGAAAGAGTGGCTGAGCTTTGGGTTTGCAGGGAACCCAACTCCACAGCCACCTCTCAGCACCGAACCTGAATTAGTTTCAGCAGAAATCCTGCAGGCAAAGGAGCTGTAGGACTACGTCCAGTATTGCCTTTCCTGTAACCAAAAGCTGCATCTCTCCCTGGATTCACATGCTAATACATCACTGAAAAATAATTAAACCTATTTATTAATTTTTAGGCAAACATTGCACAGCTTTTGGGTTCATCTGATCTCAGGTTGCCTCGCAGAACTGAATTTTCTTCTGCTCGTCATGAGCTGCAGTCTAACAAAGCTGTCACAGAAATGAACCCAAGCGAGTGCTCCACTAACCTGGAAGCAATTGCTTCAAGAACTGCTGAATAAATGTAAATAAACTGAACTACAGTATGATCTTGGGGTAGGGCCAAGTGACAAGCCCAGACGTTTTTGTAACAGCTACGCAGTGTCTTGGCTCACTAAAAACAGAGGCAGCACTTCAGGCTTGGACTGGTTCCAGGCCGAGAGCTCTTCACCCTGGGTATGCTGGCTGCAAGCAGTCTCCAGCCTAATGTGGTGAACAACCTGACCACTGTGGAACAAACAACTTGTTCTCAGCTGATAAGGACACTGGCCCATTTCCTCCTGTATGTACTTTATGTCGTTTAGCTATCCCAGATGTAGGAAGAGAAATAACAGAGTCTAATCTCTTGCACCCATACACTCTCCTCCCAGCACAGCAGACTAAGCAGCATGGCCTGCTACTGATACCTCTTCTGTGAGCAGAGGTGAGAAAATCCAAACTAAGCTCCTGTGGCATTGCAACCCTTTCTCTTTTGCTGTACCCAACACCATGGTTTCTCCCACCTACACAAACAGTTTTCAGTTTCACCACCCAGAACCCTCAGTATCAGCCCAATCCTGACGCAGTTGGGTGTACTTGCATCATCCACACACATTCTCAACCCACTCTCACACAAGCAAAAATAAATACTGGACAGGAGAAAACAAAGAAGACCAATTAAAAGCCACCACAAATATGGCCAGCTCAGATTTAATCTGTTATAATCCCCATTTTTAGATCACCACTTTTCAGCCTGAGTCTTTCAAGTTGGGCAGCCTTAAACCTCTTGAAGACAAATAAAAGCAGCCCAACTTGCAGACGTTCTTAGCGGTCGCTGAAGTCTGTGGGATCTGTAAGTGCTCAGCACTTGAAATTATCCCCCTTTTAAAAATATATGTATTTTAAAGGTGCCTAACATTAGAAGCCTAAATTTGAAAATTCAGACCCCAATTTTTTATCGCCCCCATTTTAATCACAACTAACAACTCAGTATACACCTTGGTGGACAATCACCTATTATTTGGACATGATTTTCTTACAGATTTGTACCACATTAACGCCAAGTGCTTTCTGATACAAGTTGCACCTAGAAGTAGATTTAGTTGTGGTGGATGCTGAGTTAGTTCATTAGTTTTAAGAGGATTTTTCAGCTTTGCAATAAAATGCTTGTATTTTAGGCATAGAAGTTGTGCAAAATTATACTCTTTTGTCATGCACTTTTAGCAAAACTGCACTTAGAAGAATAAAGTGAGATTGTTCCAGACATTCTCTTATTACAACAAAAAAAAGGACCAGACCCTAAGGAAGTGTCCGTAAGTCTTATTACAGCTAAGTGATATAGTACAGTCTAAAACCCACCCTTGTCAACAGGATGGCAACCAACAAGTTCTACTACCAACACTCTGCAGATACTAAAAATATCAGGGACAGGCACAGTGTTATTTATCTCAGTCAAAATACTTTAAATCAAACCCAGGAGAGGTCTTGAAGTTCCAATAAAACTGCCATATCATACAAAATTGTCTCTAACTTTTGGCTTCCTTCATCCCCAATCATTAGGTGAGATTTTTGAAGCTCATCACACACTTGCTCAGTGGTTCTCCAAGGCTCTTAGCACCTCTCTGTAAAGCATTAAGACACTTCAGTGTGGCTTTATAAACAAAGACAGCTTTTAGACAGTTTTAAATGGTTTGTCATAGCAAGTGAGATTAGGATGTAGTGCTTCCATCACACTGCAGTTCTGTGCTTTCTGATCAGCAATTGAACAGGCCCCTCTGGCACAGATTTAATGATGTTCCAGGCATCGTAATGCATGAGCCCAAGCAAAGACTTCCCACTAACAGCAAGAATTTCATCTCCAGTTTCTATGTTTCCAGATTGCTCCGCAGCACCACCTAGAAGCAAAAGGGGTAAAAGTCAGTGTTAAGAGAAAGTGAACCCACAAAAATCTGCTTTCCACTGGGACGAAGTAAACCATTTTTTTCCAACTGCAACAATTTCAATACAAATCACTGATGTTCAGATCAGCTCTAGCAACCTACCCCATGCTGCATCTCACAGAAAAGGTTATTTTAACCAAGATAAAGCTTTGTTCTCAGAAAAGATGTCCGGTTTTGAAGGAGACAACAGAAGTGTATGAAATATGCTGAATATTATCTCTGTAGCTGTAAGAAAACCTGGCTGATAAAATAACCTTGAAGGTTGTATGTGGCATAACTTTCTCAATTTTAGCAGGGTAATAAGCAGATAATGCAGTAGATTGTAAAACGTGGGATGAACAAGCCAAACACTGGTAGCAAACTCTGGACAAACACCATTCACAGAAAGCTCCTAGAGAGAGGCACACCCTTCACTACTGATGAAAGTATGTTTTCTGTAATGATAACTAAGCTAACACAAGCCATCAGAGGGAGGGGAAAAGGGCTGTATGTAAGGATGTAAATGAATGAGCTCAAAAATCAAACATGTCCTTTACCCTAAGAAGCACTTCCTAAAGAGGGGAAAAACAAACACACACACGAGAACTGATAAGCAATGCAGTAAATACCTGTCTGATTTTTCATCTTGATGAGGCAATAAACCACTGAAAAGTAATTCAGTAAAAATGCTGTGCACATGCAGTTTCATCAAGAGTTTCAGCTGCCTTCAGAAAGGACCTTATTTTTCACTAAACTGACACGTGACATATGAAAGTCACAGTATAGTTCTGGGATTTGTTTTCTTTCTGTGTATGGTTCATATAAGTTTAACTACCTGATGACAAACAAACCACCAGAGACTGGCAGCTTTGGAACACAAATATCCCATATTCTTAGCAAAAACTAATATTAGTATTTAAAAAGAAGAAAAAAGAAGACAAAAATATGGTAAAATTCATAACTGGGCATAATGCAGGGTGGTGCTTGAGTACCACAATGGTTATATGCACTATACATTTCTTAGAAAAGAGAACTGGATAAGGCATGAATGCCTCAGAACACTATGGAGATGATTGCTGCTGTAGTCTAATATATAGAATAGTGGACAGACCTATACTTAGTAAAGCAGATTGCTCCACAACCATTTACTAGCAGATGCAACCCCTAGCCATTCCCAGGAGAGTTTTTTCTTCTAATGACCACTTTGGCCTAGTAAGTGGTAATAAATGAGAGCCACAAAACCCACACTTGCTTCAAAAAACCCGCTGAGTACAATAATTGAAATGTCTGTACAATGAACAGACAAAAGGAAAACTGGGATAGCATCCACTGCATGCACGTAGTACCTTTAAATATCCTTTTTACAAGCAAGGGCTTATCTCCAGCAACGGAAGCTTTTCCTCCATCGAGACTGAATCCCAAGCCAGCAGAAGTTTTCAATAATTCAATGCAAATGACATCACTCATATCCAGGTTAGGATCTGCAATTGAACGCACACAGCATCTTGTTATGCAGATAACAGTGAACTGCAAGTTGTGTTTGGTTGGTTTTTGCTTTTGCTGCACTGACAAGACAATTCAGAGTTCAGTTACTCAGACTAGGACAGGCCACCAAGTTTCTCAGTGCGAATGTGAGACAGTACAAAATTCATTTACACACAGAGACATTTTCAGTTCACATGTTCAACAAAAACCTGCCAAGGCATCTTTTTTTGGGCAAAATTATAGCTAGCAATTTAACAAATCCTCTAAACATCAACAAAGTAACTGAAAAGAAAATAACTTTTCTTTCATTTGTTCCCTTTGCTTATGTAATGAGCCACATCTTTTTAAGTAACTGGAATGAATGAAATGTTTCATTAAGCAAGTATGTTCCATTCTCTTAAGCAAAAATCTGTAATCACTTACTAGGGTGAAAAATTGCCTCTGGTCTCCTACCTATGTATTTAATTACAATTAGCTGTAGTTGCACCATGCCTCCTACATAGCAGGTACTTCTGAAATGCAATATTGCTGTAGCTGACATAAAATAAGATTTTGCTTAGGAGGAAATAAATCTGCAGTTTTGGAAAACAGGATCCTCTTTGTCTTGTGTGAATGTTATAATTATGCAGTCTGTATTGTCACAAATTACTGCCACTGTTACCCCAGACAACTTTAAACGTTGTGTAAAACACCTGGAGATGTCCTCTGCCTGGAAGGGTGGAAAGAGGTTCTGAATAACCCAACACTATTTTGTATATGAGATAATGTTGCCCCCTAGTGCCTGGACCCAGCAGATACTCTGCATTTGTCAGGGTGCAGGATGTAGGGAGTTTAGGGCAGAGAGGGATTCTGAAGTAATTACAGAGATTATATCCATGGGAGCGATTCCAGAAAGGCTGATCCATTAATTAAAAGAGTTCTTTCTTCGTTTTTTTTTTTTTTAAGCTGTTTTACAAAGTTAACAATGTAAGCTTACAATGTAAGCATAAAACAATAGAAACTGCTACAGAAAAAAACCCATGAAAACAGTCATGATTTTACAGCTAACACATTAAAAATAACTGAGTGGCAGCTCCATGTCCTGCTTTTGAGGTGGACAGAGCTGAGTGCCTGGTGTTGCCCTGGAGGGCAGGGGAAGCCCCCTTGCCAACTCTCCCAGCACAAAGCTTGTAACCACGGCCCACTCCCTCCCCAGGACCCTGCAGCAGTGCAGCACTGGAGCAGGTCATCCTCTGCTCCCAAGCAGCACCGTCCAGACAGGTGCTGAAGGGGTTTGGGTCTTAAATCTACAAAAAAAAATTCAGACATCTCTTCCTAACACCCCAGGTGCAGCCTTTACACCAAAATGCTGTCTTGCTCCCAGACAGGAACCTAATATTCCACTGATACATTTCCACTTAAACCATTTATCCCTACTTTCCTAGGGGATGACTTCAATATGGCTTACTTCCATTTGCTGCAATACAAAAATAATTTTTTCTATGTTTCTAGTAGAAACAGTACGAAATCTGCTTTTACAAAGAACAAGCTCAGTCCCTATGCATAACAAATTGCAGGGCACGGGGTCTTTTTTGATTTTTTTTTTTTTAATTTTAAAAATAATTTCTGGTTGATTTCTTTCTTGCATTGACTACTGTTATTACTTAAAAGGAGTTGGTCCTGGATTGGATGAATATGTGGAACCACTTACCTAAGTAGAAATTGGATTCGGCCCTAAATTAAGTCTTCTAAGTTTGTGCCTAGTTACAATAATTAAAAAAAAAAAAAACAACCCAAAACAACCAACCCCCAAACTCTATTTATGTTCCAAAGAGAACAAATAAAATTTAAAGGTAATTTTATTTCCTCCCTTCAATCACATATGCCACAGACGCTTTTAATCTAAAACACATGGACATTTTTCCCTTCAGTCTGCTCTGCAAAGGAATCCTTCCAACTGTTCTTGGACAAAGATCATACCTGTTCCTATTTCCATGGAAACATCCTTTCCAGACCCCACACATTTTCTGCCAGTAGCTGATATCTCAAGTCTGGAGGAATTGTTTGTTTTGTCTTTTTCCTTCTGGATGACAATGACTGCATATTTGTACAGCCTTGCGTGATGAAGAGTATTCAGGACATCCCCATGGATGGAGCTTGCCAGAGATTTGCCATTGATTGACAGAACAAGATCTCCTCGATGGATAGTCCCTTCTTGAGATGCCACTCCCTTTGAAAACACTCTGTGGACCTACAAGAAAGGTTTTAACAGGGATGTTTTAACCTCGTGACCACACACAGCATTCTACCGGCCAAGGTGAACAGAGACACTCTACCAAAATTTGCAGCCAGTGCCCATTGCCTGGATATTGAGCACACAGCATCTCCTCCAGTGAACACCCTACAAGTGACTAGACAGAGCTGCATTTGGGGATGGGGGAATTCAGAGGAAAAAATGCTGCCATTGCATGGTCATTTCTAAGCCAAGGATAAGAAAAACAGCTACGGAATGTAATATCACAAATCACTTATGCTTTCACTAAACTCCTCAAAGGCCTTCAATTAACATACTTCAAGTGACACAGAGGTCAAATCCACGTCTGTGCCACAGCAACCACCAAGAATGCTGTGGTGTGGGACACCCACTCCCCCAGTTTCCACTGACTGGGACATGCATCCTGTGCTGTTTTCAAATGCACATTTCTAAACATCTGTGCACAGAAAGGCTCTGACTTACTGCAGCTGTACAAGTATTTAATTGTTTGCCTCAATCTGGCTGATCAAATATCATGCAAATAGATGGAAAGGGATGATTTAGCAGCTTGAAATGCATTTTTCTAGAGAAAAAAAATACTCTATTCAGGGTGGATTAAACTTTGAGAAAACTTCCAGCAAGTTTAGATGTGTGTCATTTACAAAAAGGAACTGACTAAAAGAATCAAGACCCAGTATTTAAGGACTTGCCTATTAGGCACTCTAATTTTAGCAGCCAGAATATGGATTCCCATGGAGACAGTAGTGGGTCTGCCAAGCACATGTTCAAGGCAGCAAATCTGTGGACACAATTCTGCATGGCATTATCTTTAGGAATTTATCCTAATACCCAGACCAACAGCAAGGCATCAGAAGCCTTTTGGCTCCTGTTCCATCTCATTGTAGGGCCATGCTGAGATGGGCACCTGCTACAACCCCGGAGATCCAAGGAGATACATTTCCAGCCAGTCTAAGCAGGCATTCAGAGCTGGAATAACAGCCTCAATAACAGATGTAGGTATGCAAATGCAAGTGGAATACAGGGGTCATGTCCAAAACATCTGCTGCCTTCCCTCAGCTGCTCAGGTCCTCGGTACCTTGAAGCTCAGTAGGCATTTGTATTTCTGCACCCAAGTGTGGATATAATGGCCCATCTAAGCAGCTCAGCATCCAGTGGCAACCCTAAATCCACCAGGGACCCAGAATCCCAGTAGGCCAAGAACATTAATAAGATCCCTTTACACCCACTGAACAAAAAGCATCAGGAAAGAGCAGGAACTGACACTCTTTTGGTCTCATGGCTAACAGAATTCAGGAAAAGGACTTCATCAGTTCCTCAGTCTGAGAGAGCTCAAGATCCTATTTTTCAAGGTAGAGTCTCCGTCTCTAGGAAAGGAAGTCTGTAAGGAACTCTCTGGGGTGGGACACTGTTGAACCTTCCTCTTGCTCAGAGCTGCCACTGTTTGGGCCAGAGACAGGGAACAACTTCTCCAGTGAGAGTGGAGGCCTGCTCTTTAGATTTTGACCATATTCTAACTTAATGACAGTTTAATACAAAATACATTTATTTATATGGGTCTTGTCTAAAAGAAAAATCCAAAAGATTCCTGCAAGGGCTTCTGCAGGCCCCAAAACTGAGGATATAGTCTTTTTCTAACCTCAGCATTTAATGGATCTCTCTTTCAGGGCAGAATTTAAATGTGTATTTCGCGTTAAAGAAACCATCACACAGGACATGAGTTTTCTTGGCTTTTTCTGCCTCACTGATCTGTTTTTGAACAGTCACTTTTTACACACCAGTATCTTAACAGGACACTGTCTTTTGTTCAGACTGATGCTTAAGGCTTAAAAAACCGCTAACCAGACAACAACCCTCATTTACTGACTACCCACAGGTCTTACTAACTCAAAACAAACTTGTGGTGTGAAATCCATAATGTTTGCTGAGGTCTGCAACAATCAGTCTCAGGATCTGAAAAATCCTTCAAAATCTTTGCTGCACAGAAGCTCCTTTCAAGGACTGGGAATGAAAGTCTCCCCTAAAAGGCTGTGTGCACTGCAGCTGCATGCAGAATTTTACTTAAATGCACAGGATTTAGATCTAGCCCATCCCATCCAGTAACAGATTTTTAAAGCCTGAAAGCATAATTGTTATCCATCTCCAATAATAAAAATTACACTTCCCAGACACTCTGATTTCAGTAGCAGATGGTAAGCTGCTGCTTCTGAGAGACACTGTGAATGACTTGCAGTGAGTCTTGATAAACGAGCACTTGATCTAATCACCAGCCTGCTTTAAAGTGAGCTTTGTAGAAAAATGACTTGCAGCCATCACTTACTGTGACTGATTTCTGTTCCAAGTCTATTCCTCCAGCAACACTAAATCCCAGGCCAGCTCCTTCTTCTTTGTGCAAAACTACGAAGTATGTGTCTTCTTTGCTCTAGCAGAAAAATGGAGGTGCACAGGAAAGGGAAGAAGAAACACAAAAACAAAATCAAGACCAAGTACCCACATAAATGACAAATTCCCAGTACCCACAGATTATGGCAGGTGAAAAAAGGCAACTCAAGGAATTAAAACTGAGATGTTAAATGCACTTCACTTCATGCTACAGAATGAAGCAGCCATCTAGAACTCAGGTGACAAGAAAGGTTTCTTGAGTCAGTTCAAGGCTAGCAAGCAAAGTCAAAATTAGGGTAGTGAAATGGCATTAAACCTTGGGCAGCCTAATTTTCACAGGCTGTCGTCAGTTTTGCATTGTTCAACATTTTGCAGCCAAAATGCAATATTCCCATATATCCTTCTGGACCAAGCATTGTACTCTTCAGGGAATTACTAACACCTTTGTCATCCAATTTCTTCTTCCTCGTGAAAGGATAACATAGATGTAATGCAGGGCATTTGCACTGACCTCTTCTCAGCAGTGCTGGACAATCTTGCAAGGGGCAGTGGCTACATTACTGAAGCCTGGGAAGGTCCGATGGGACAGCAGAAAAAGCTCTTTCACTTGGGAGATGGAAGTAAGGAGCCTGTTAATGACCTAAACAGGACTAAGCTGTGCTGTTGTCGAAAGGGGAGTATCCAGCACAGGAAAAGGATTGGCACAGGTTTGCATCCAACAAGTCTGATGCTGTCACAGAGAACACATTTTGTGGTATAAGGGGAACTGTAGGAAGGAATTTGGTGGAGCAGGCACATAGTACCTATCTCTGGGGCAAAGCATCAGATGTGGGGAGTAGAAAGCAGGTTTCTCAGCTTTTCCCTGGGATATCATCTAACATCAGTTATTTCCAGAAACCAGCAATACTAAAATTAACAGCAAATCATTAGAAACCAATCTCTTAATCTGTTTAGCATTAAATGATATATTTAGTTCACTAAACTCAACATATTAACTCTGCATTTGCCTTTTGTTTCAAAAGGCACAGAGGAACCACAGCTCATTAGTGTTTTTGGTGAAGCAACAGTCAAACTCTTTGTTTCACTTCATCTTGTTTGCCAAATAGCGTCTGTGAAAGATATCCTACACTAGAGGCATCCCTGCAATATACAGAGGCAATGTCAGAAACCGATGTCACCCTGCTCCACATCACTGATACATCAGCACTCAAGGAGAGAGGAGCAGCGAGGGCAGAACATCTTTGTCCACAGTGTTTTGTAGATGCTAAGACCCTGCTCACCTGTACTCAAGTGAGAACAGCTTTATGTTTGGCTAAAAATAATAAAATCAGTTAAGTAACTTGGCTTGCCCCTTTTCAAGTGCAGTGAGGGCAATGAAGACCTACACGTCTTTGACTGTTAAGCACTATAGCAACCCTTTTTGTTCAAGTGGTCAGGCTCTTTCCAGCCCTTGATATCTCAACTTAATTTGCTTACACTGGTGAAGGAAAGAAAAAAAGTCACGAAGTTTGGATGTTAAAAGAGTTATCCAAAGATCCTATGTTTTGGGCCAGTCAACAACACAGTCTGGATACCGGCTTCCCATTCCCAAGGTGCATTCCCTCCCTCCCCAGCCCTCAAAGCTGCTCCTTGCCAGCACACATAATACCGGGCAGAGACCTGGCTATGGATTCTTACCGCTTTACTTGGACACACAAAGGACATGCCAGGCCTCCAGTAATCACCTCTGTTTAGACTGTTAGCCAAAGATATCAGTCATAGAGACCTAAATAAAATGCCCTTTTTTATTACTATTAGTAGCATTTATTAAATGCTAGCAGTAAATTCAGCACTGTTGAAGAGCAAAGGATGGTGACAAACTCTTCCCAGGGAAGCTCTCACTCCAAATCAAGCAGTCTGTCTCATTTTTCAGCAACTGGATAACAATGAAGAACTGTTCTATTGTACATTCAAAATCCACCAATTGAAAAGCATAATATTTTCCAGAGTATGTGCCACACTGGGCTTAAACATGGATAAGAAACTATGCAGACAAGGGGTGCATTCCAAAAAGCATTCAGCTTTATAAATACTTGAGCTCTCAGGCTTTGAAAAGTGGCATAAATAAATAATCTCTCCAAGACCCCATGCAAAATACTTTAGAGAACACTTAATTACCTCTGTCCAGTTGTGCAATCCAATCCTAATTTTATGAGTAAACCCAGCTAACCCTCTTGGCTCACCAAGCTTTTGAGACTTGCATGCTTTAGCTATACTGTCCCCTGGAAGGAGATAAAGCTGGATATTTTCGGGAGGTCCTTTCCCCCCCAGCCTGTTCTATGACTGAAATTGCAGTCTTTGTGAACAAAACTCAAGAACACTCTAGATGCAGCTCAGCCAGCAGTTATGCAGACCAGATGGCAGTTTCCCTTCCAGCACTGTCATTATTTTATCAACTTCTGTTCTGATTTAAAAAGGATGTGGATGTATCCCATAAACAGAAACACCGAAAGCAGAGAAGTAATGTTCTGGCAGGCATTTCACTTTGGAAGCCTTCTTCAAACACCTAGATAATGAAGCAGGTTATCTTGATGCACAAAACAGTTTCCACAGAGGAGAACAAAAAGGTCACAGGAGTCTCTTATAAACCTTTCAGCCGCTGCATTCTGGTGTTCAAGTTCAGCATTAAACAAAATAAATTCAATTTCTGTGATTTCAGCTTCTAGCAAAAGGCATCAGGCACAAAGAGGAGCAGAGCTTCCCTTGCCTGGTGGAGGAACTGAGTCTGACCCAGATGGCTGGTGGAAAGCTAAATTCTGATGTGCAGTTACTGGGGAGCCCAGATGGAAGAATACTTTTCCACTTAAAATAGGTCTATTTATTGTGACTCAAAACTGCTTTTGAACTTTCTTATACAAAAAGCTATTCAAAATTATTACAGGCTTACAGCAGGCATTCAAAAACAAGCATTAGTAAAATTAACATCAACTGCAGTTGATAGTAATAGCCTGTCACAAGACTACTGGAGGAGCCCTGAAACAGTTTAGAAAAGATTTTATCTACCCTTAAGAAAACCCTCAAAAATCCACCAATAACCCAGTTTTATCTTGTAGTTTTTACCTTTACTTGTGCTTTGACTTCTTGGAGCATAGCAGCAACATCACATTTTGGTACTACCACTGACAAAACAGATTGCAGTTTTTGCTGGTCCAGGCTTGAGATGAGCAGCTGATCCAAGCTGAAATAAACATAAGAAGACAGAAGAGCTCTGTATTTCTCAACTCTGTAGAGACACATTTCATGTATACAGTCTAGGCTGCATTAGTATAAATGACAAAGAAGGAATCTTGAAAACTGGTAAGAAATGGTGTGTGCTGGGAGAACAAGAAGGGGCAGAGAAGACGTATTTAAAATAACTCTGAGAGTCAGTCCCTGTTCTGTTCCCCGCATCCCTTCCGAATGGTTTTAGCAAGAGACATTAACAGGAGACAGCTACATCTGAAAACTGCTTCTGGCAGGACAACAAGCTCGTTTGTCACCACAGGCTGTGCTGGTAGCCAGTGCTGTGCAGCCTCCCCTCCACCACTACTGCTGTGCTGTAACACAGCCAAAAACTGACCAAAACCAGCGAGAGGGGCCACAGAAAAGGAGGCCAGCCATGCCAGGATAAAATGTTTCATCCTATCCTGGACCCAAGACACAGCAGCATGGCACCTCCAAAGCATCAAGAGCATGAATGGCACCCCCAGCCTGTGAGGGGTCAGCAGGCTGAGGCCACAGCTAAAATGAGCTTTGGGGCAGACCTGCAGCAGAGCGGAAGCTTTGCCTTGGGTAGGGATGAAATAGTAAAAGCAGAGCTGACACCAACCTGATGGACCAGCTGTTTGCCCCATCCAGAGAGCTGCCATGGGGCACATCATCGTCCGAGGCGGAACCGGGCGTCCCTGAGCCACTGTCCCGGGGGCTGCAGGCTCCCATTCCCATCGCACCCAGCTCCGCGGGGCTGCAGCGGGCTGGTGGAGCTGCCCCACTCTGGGCAGGCGTTCCAAGGGCTCTGCAGGGCGTGATTTCCAGCTCTGTCTTGAAGCAGGTGGGCTGTGGCGGCTCAGAGAAGCCCTCTCCACACAGCTTGTCCAGGTCGGGCATGCTGAGGGCTCTCAGCTCCCGCAGCCTGGAGCGGGACAGCAGCGGCCGCCCCAGGCCCCGGCTGCGGCGCACCTGCGAGGCCAACGTGGGGAAGGCGGCCACGTCTGCCCCAGCACCGTCCTCCTCGCTCCTCTGAGACTTGCCATCCCCTTTGCCACCCTCTGTCACACACACAGGCTCTGTGCCGGGGGCAGACTTGGCCACAGTGTTGGCTGGGCTGGGGCTGCCACCGTAGGAGCTCAAGCTGCGCCGTAGCGCCCACGGTGACTCAGTGGAGCTGGATGTGGTGGCCAACCCACCACACGACCTCCTGGCTAGCGGCAACCTTGCAGCCGAGCATATATCGATGGCTTTCACAATGGGCCGGTCAAAATTTGCCAGGTTTTCGAAGGATTTGATCCTCTGTTTGACAGAGAAGGATGAAATTGGCTCATGTGGCCAGTTCAGCTCATAGTAATAGTAGTTCCTCCTGAAGCTTCTCAGTCTATCAGCAGTGGGATAGCTGATGTCACTGGCTGAGGGGGATGTGTCATGGACCTTCTGGGCACTTCTGGAGGCATTTGCCTGTTCCTTTCCACTCTGGCTGTTAGGCAGATTCAGGTGAACCATCTTTAACAGCCCTGTTCCTGCCTGTGGGTGTTTCTCCTCTGCAGTTTGGCCCTGGGGGCCTTGCACAGGGTGAACCTCTGCAGAACGGCAGTCCTCCCTCAAGTGACCTGATAACTGGGATGGCATTGAGTAGGTCCTCATCACAGGTTTCGACAAGCCACAGAGATGTCTGTCTCCAGCAGCATCTGCTTTCGAGAAATACTGCATGGTCCCCATCTCCTCAGTCAGCCGAGGCACTTCCACATTCACCTCTTCTGTTTTCTCCAGCAACGGCAGCCGCAAAAACGATGCTGGTGAGGAAGAGGCAGAGGAGGAGGAGGAAGGGGACGATGAGGAGGAAAGCTTCACCTCAATGAAACTGCGCTGGATCTCCTGCCCTTCCAGCTGCTCCTGCTGAACTGAGGGGGATCTCAGTGAAGAGCAGCAGGCTCCAGGAGATGTTCCTACATTTTGCAGATCTAATTGCCTAAGGTCATCTGCACTGTAGATGCTCTTGATTGTGTTCAGGCCTGTTCCAGGGTTATCAGTCCTCCCTTTCACATATTCAACTTTTGGTATCCCCTGAGGAGGTGAAGTGACTATGGACTGACTGTCTCTGGCTCTGAAATCATCCACTTTAGCACCCTTACCCTGACACACCCCAGCCTGCATGGAAACTTGCTTCTCTTTCGGCTTTCCCCATGACAGCTCTCCACAGCCACATTTCATTTCACCACTCATGGTTGGGCTGCTGCTGCCATTCAGGAGAGGCAGAAGTGAATCTTCAGAAATTACCAGAGATGGTTTATTCTCTAGCTCTGATTTCAGAGTCTTTGAGGCTGCTGAAATGCTCTTTCCAGGATCTGAGTTTGTAGGTGAATTACGGGACAGCGGTGTTTTCTTTCCCAGGAGTTTTGGGGATTGTTGTGGAGAAACAGAAGCCCTTTTCTGATCAGCCCCATTGACTTTGGTAGAAGTAATGCCAGAAGAATCTGAATTTGTCTTTGCTTTGCTTTTGATGGTGAACCCTTTCAGCTTTGGTCCTGTTTTAGATTTCTGATTATTTAAAAGGGTGTCCATTACACTTTTTTGTGCCATTGCCTTAGACTCCTGACAGGCTTTTTTCTGTGAGGATGGGCTGTGCGGTACTGCAGCTCCTTTGCAGTGATTTGTGCCTGAGCTTTGGACTTTTCCATTTGAAGTCCTTCCTGAAGTCACAGAGTTAATTTTGTCATTTTTTCCTGGCAAGTCATGAGTTGCATTAGCCTTTGGATCTTTAGATCTAGTGGGAAAGGGTGACCTGAGTGATATTCCTCTTGTTGACGACGCGTTCACATGATTGCTGTCTGTTTTATACACGGTGGACAAACTGTTGGTTTCTTTCTTCACCAAGCAATAATTAACAGCATGATTACAGTCATCAACTGCCATTTCACTTTCAGATTTGGATCTCTGCTCATCATGACATCCTTCTTTCTCAATCAAGTTGTTGTCCAAGACACTGACATTTCTAGCAGAGCAAAAGCTTGTCTTTTTGCAGTGCAGAGACCCTTTTTCTCCGACGGATTCACAGCATCTCTCATGTTCATTACTGTTCCCCAAATCCATCTGTTCTTCTGTACGTAAGGCACCATTGTTACACAAAGAGTAAACTTCAGGGATATTGACTGAATTCTTTAGGATGTCTTTTTCTGGCAGGAAAACTGAGGAAGGAGAACACAAGGATGCAGAGGACACATCTGGACACTGCGAGGGACATGGAGTGAGACCTCCAGGATCTTCCAAACCTAGTTTGTTGATGCTTGTCTCTAGGGACCCACACATTGCACAGCCCTCATTCTGCGAAACCTTGCCACTGTAAGGGTGCAGCGGGGACAGTGAGGATGAGCTTGTTCCAGAGGTGAGATGCTGCTCCTGTGCAGACTTTTGCAGCTCGTCATTCATGCAACAAATCTCAATTTGCTCCTCATCTGACTCTGTTGCAGTACAGCCTGCAGGGGCAGTAGCAGCAGCACGTTGCCCAAGCAACACCTCACTAGCACCGTCAAAGGCTTCTGTGACAGACTCTGTGTCCGAGTGAGAATCCTCCGCGGCCCCATACATCGACTTTGGAAATGGGTCACTCCTCTTACCTTCCCGAGAGTTTGCTGCAGGCAACTCGTCCTCATTTAAACTGCTAAAATTCCTAGAATAGTTATTTAAAGAGTTTTTATTCACAGTAAAAAGCTTGCCTGTGTTAATGGAGTCCAACACAGACAGCCCCAAAACCCCTTGTGCATTAGCTCCACAATTCACAGTTTTTTCCAGCAGCTCCTCCTTGGCTGCTCGTGGCTCAGACCCGGGGCAGCCTTCGTCAGTGCCACAGCAGCACATCGTGGTGTACTCGTCTCGGAGGGGGCTTTCCGCACGCGACGGGGTGCGTGAGGCCCGGCTCTCGGGGGCACCCATCTGGCTGAGCAGGTCATCGATGTCGGTGACAGGGATGGCCGTGCAGTCCTCGTCACGGCTGCCCTTCGGGGCGCCTCTGTGCACGTCCCTGCTCGTGGCATCGGGCGGCAGTGTTGCTCTCTCTGCTGCGCAGCCGCCGGCAGCAGCTTGCAGACCTGCTCTTTCTCGCTTCCCAGAACTCTGTTCTTCCTCCATTGTGAGGACGCTGTTGACATTGGCCTGATTTTGAGTGTCTAACCCTGGAGACAGGATGAGGTTTGTAAATCTGCTGACAGCTGCATCATGATTTAAAAAAAAAAAAAAAAAAAAAGGCAAAATCCTGTCAAATATAGGAAGTGATATAGAAAACACCAGGTTTTATTACAAAAATAGACACCCACATAGACTACATGTTTTCATTTTGTTCTGCACTCCTCCTCTTCTGTAATGATGTTTACAACAACTCAAATTAATCATAACCATGTGTTTTTGAGCAGTGCACAGAAGGGAGCAATCCACTTATCCAAGGTGTGTAGTCATGATCTGTTTAACTCT
Source organism: Oreocharis arfaki (assembly GCA_013398015.1). Lineage (NCBI taxonomy): Eukaryota > Metazoa > Chordata > Aves > Passeriformes > Paramythiidae > Oreocharis > Oreocharis arfaki. The sequence goes on from VZRR01003260.1 coordinate 183,971, forward strand.
CATCTTTGAAATTGCAGCAGTCAAGCAGCCAACTACCAAAGCGTCAGCATGCAGTAAGCCATGCTGAGCAGCACCGCTTCTCATCACTTGTTTGATCACTGAAGTCTCCAACAGAGACTCCAGAGAGCACAGAAAGCCCTGACATAGCAAAGGTGACCAGATAACACAGTGACAGCCTGTGCGTAAGTAACTGGGCTCGGACCCCTCGGCACTTCTGCAGGTGTTCAATGTGACACGCGTGGGTGACGTTATGCACACATTAAGCACATGGGCTTTACTGCATTTCTGGCACAGACCTCTCCTTGCTTCCAGTACATGTTTAACCCACTCCTGGGCAACACACCGAGCTCCCTGTCACTGCTGCACTCTGACACATTCCTGCTCACGCATTTCTCCACATCTTCAGTTTTCAGCACTTCACCATAAGCACCAGATTCCACCTCTCTACACTGCTTCTGACATACGCATCCCCATTCAAGCTGCCTTCCAGAGGCCAGTTACTATGACATGGGGCCTGAAAATGCATGGAGAAGGAGAGGTTATTCAGTGTCAGCATCCTTTCCTGACCATTCAAATGGGCCTGCACATCTCTGTACTTCTCACACAAATCTGCAGGATTATCCACATTACTTAACTTAGGTATCCATGTTAAGAAGTGCTGATTCCTACTGAGTCAACAAGGGTAAAACACCTCAGCAGAGCAATCTGAAGCACCCAGGTTAGAATTTGAAGTACTGCCCTGCTTCAGCATGGTGGACCACATGCTGAAGAGACCACCTTTTCTGGCGGTGGGACAAGGCAAGGGGAAGGCTGAAGCAGAAGAAGTGTCTGACAAAGGAGTTCCAATGTGTCTTTACCCCAATGCTACTGCTTTGAAAAGCCACAGCAACCTAAGGAAACAAGAACAAGATCCTGCCAAGCCTGGAACTCCTTAAAGAAAAACTGGAAGTCAAGCATCTGGAAGCACTTTAGGTTCCCAGGTATTAAGAGGTACACAAAGAAGATCATAAGCTAGAACAAAGCAAAATATTATGTTCTTCCTGAATTTGAAAAGTATGCTTTTCTTTTTCAAACACTCATTTCCACACCACATAATTTGTACAGTCTGTGGGGATTCATATATTGCTGTAGCAGCATAAATCAGCCCTGAACAGAAAGCAAGGAGGTATCAAGTATGTCAAATCACACTAGAAAACTTTCTGTAATGAAACATGCAAATAAACATTTTTATAAGATTTTAGTTTTCTTGGGTTTTCTGTTTCATCTTCCTGCACTTTAGAGAATTCTGACACATAAAAGGGAAGGAAAGAAAGAAAGAAAGAAAAGAGGCTTTTAGTGTCTTATTGTCCATTCATAAAAACATTAATAGAACTTCAGACTTAGGAGCGAGAGAGAGAGATTTGATTATAAAGGGCCAATATATTTAATGAACAGGCACAGCAATAAAATGAGTTGTCAGGACAAGAGTCACTGCCATTTTAGCTCCAGGACTGCATGAAATGACTCAGACCTCTGTGAACACTGGCAGGAGGGACCTAGTCTGTGTGGGACCTTTGAATGCCTCACACAGGAATACGTTTTCTCCCTTTATCATGGTGCTAGAGAGCACCCTGAAGCCTGGTTTGGTGACGAAATGCTTTGCTTGGCTCACCAATGCAGACACAATGTCCCCCCATCCTCTTTTCTGATCCATGTGGAAAGCTACGACAGCAGGAGGTCAGGCCCAGCTGATTCAAGGGACGTTTTTTTCACTGGTACCCAGAATAAATGGTGCAAAAGCAAAACTACTTTCTCACCTGATGCTACCTTCTGGATCTCCAGGGTTACGGATGTGGGAAGACACTGCATAAGCAAACAGATTTCTTCGTACGTCATCTTGCTGACGGGGATGCTGTTGATGGTGGTAATCTCATCTCCTACAGCCATCTTGCCCATTGATCCCTGATGCAATGAGAGATTTGAGGACATTATAAATACACATCAGAAGCCCTGCCACAGGGGTAAAGATTGCAGGGAAGCAATTAATAGCTTATGAGCAACATCCCCTGCTTCACGTCACTGCAGAGCAAAGGTACCACGGCTGTCAGTTTGCCAGCACATAAATAAAGAGCAGACTGTGCTTCTGCCAGGAGGAGAATTAAAGATCAATCTAAAACAGGAAGGTCAGAAGAGCTGCTGGTTTCTCTGAGAGATGAGTATCAGGATGGAGGACATAGCCCTCTTAGTTAAATGAATTGGGATGGATCAGCCCTAGCTTCTTCAGGACTGGAACACTGTGCGTTACTTTTTAATTCCATGCATGAGCTACTTCTCAGGTGGAACTCTCTCACACCAGTAAACAGACATGAACTCAGCTCTTACGGTAAAAGTTTAAGTATGTTTCTAAATACTGCAATATAAGTCTGAGAAAAAAGCAGGAACAAAAACCCAAATCCCCAGATCTCACAGCCCCATTCAAACTGCTATGCTGGATCCCCTCTCACTCTAGTGGCCACTAATGAGATTAAAAATGCTACAGCCAGGTTTGTACATCGGAGTATTATTCTTCTTTCTGCACTTCTGCACGTAGCAATTCCACAACCAGCACGAAGCACATATCCGTACCGGTATGGGCACATGTGAGATGCACAAGAGAAATGCGTTACTGGTATTATCATGGCTTTTGGCAGAACTGACAGGCACCTAAAGCTTCGTGGTTCCAGACCCCTGTAATACAGGGACACATAAAATAGTGAAGCAAAACAAACATTTGTTACCACCATCCTCTGCCACCACAATTTACTTAGCTTGCCTTTGCCCATAGTTAAAAAATAAATACAAAAATTGCATTCCCTCAAAACTGCAATTGCAAGGGGGCATGAGACCATCTCAGTGGATCTGTGTCCTGCCTCTCTTGCAGGAATTGGCCTGGGTACACTTCTGAATCAGAAACAGTTTATTTAGCAGCAGCTCCAGAACAACACAGGGTGAGACATTTTGCCCAGCAAGGACAAACACCTCAGCTGTGCTTACTCTCAACAGACCACTTTGTTTAATAGCACCAATAAATACAATAATAATCATCCCTGCAATGGGAAGGCACATCACAACAAGGCAACTCAAATTACCATTTCTGCCGGTCCACCTGGCCGCATCCCTGTGACAACAACTTTTAAGGGCATGGCTTGGATTTCCAAATCCAGGCCGAACGACTCATGCTCATTGCGAACCAGAGTGACAACTTCAACCTGGCCCTGCCCGGCTGCATCAGGTGCTTCACACTTCCTGCTGTGAGGGAGCATCCTGGCAACTGGCTTGTTGTAAGAGCCATGCTCCTCCGGCCTGTGTCTCTGGAGGCTTCGGCACTCAGTGCTCATCATGCTTTTCACTCTGGTGACTGCTCTGTGCTCAAGTTTTGGGGATCTCTTGGATTCAAGTTGTGCTTCCCGGAGCTCCCTCAAACTCAGGCTGCCAAGACGAACTTCAGGCACACTTGAGTAATCAAACGCTATGATGGGGAAAAAAGGAGATTCAATTTGCTCCAGCGTGCTGTCTGCAGACTCCACAGAGTTGCTGAAGACAGGGGAAGATGTCTCCATGCCACTGTATCTCGATGACTCACTGTCCTGGCTCTCATCATCGATTTCTACAGACGAGGTTGTAATGACAATGCCAGCATCCTCCTGGCTCTTGGCCCTCTGGCTTCTGTGCAAGTGGGAACCTTCGTCGTCATCACTGGCGTCACCATCATAGAAAACAACCCTCCTCTGTCGGTGAAAGGGGCTGCGGGCAGATTTGGGGCTGTCACTGAGGATGCCAGGTCGGACAGACTCCACATGCTTGTTGTGATGGCCAGAAGACCTAGAACCAGCTGGAGAAGCCACACCATTTGCTTTTGTCACTCCTGCATCTCTAGCAGCTAGGAAAAAAAAAAGAGTTATACTTTAACTGTACTTATGGATGATTTTTAACACCATGCATCTCACTACAGCAGAATACGTGCGGCTCTGTTTGCAGAGGAAGCCTAACTCCTCTTCACAAAGCAAAAAGCAGGCTTTTCATGTCCTCCCTCTAACTACAGTAAACATTAAGAGGGACAGCAGACAGCACTAAAATTTATGGGTAATTCCTGAAGTCAGTTCATTAGCACGTCTAGTTCTATTTTCAGTTTATTTCTAAATTATGACTATGACTCAAAAAGAAAAGGGATGAAAATTCAAATGTGTATTTTAGTTTAAACAACAGATTTTCTCTCACATTTTGCTTAAATCTAAGCTCAAGACTCCTGCATTAACTTACAGAGAGTATAAACTGCTTTCTTGAACAAAGACTGAAGCACACAGCAATCAATTTCAAACTAACAACTAACAAACCCAAGAACCATTTCCACGTTCTCCTTAGAAAGAACTGCATCTTACTTCGTAAAAAGTTATTTTGTTTTGGTTTGTTTGGTGGCTTGTTAGAAACGTAAAAATGCTTTTAAACATTACATAATTTACAAAGAAAATAAGCTGTAGACAAAGAAATTACTTGAGAACCACAGGAAAGAGAGGACAAATATGTCCTTTGAATTTGAGATCAGGTGCATGTCAGTAAGGACACATAAGGTTCTTTCAGTCAATTACTATGGGGAGAAATACACACATGCAAACTATCTGATGTAAAATTCCCCATTTGTTTTTACACATTTATTGACCCCTTGCTATATGTGACATTTCAAAGTTTTTGAGACAGATATGAACACTTTTCCATAAATGATCGTAAGATGATCAGTCATTTGAAAAAAAATAAAAACCCTGCAGTGCTGTCAATCTCGTTTCATCCAAACCAATCAAAGTCATTTTCACATTATCAGAACAGTGTTTTGAATCAAATACCATGGAAACAGGCATTTCTGTGGATTGTTGTAAACTCCTTCAATTTTTCAGGATTTCATGTGACCAGCACTGGTTTGCACTACACTGCCTGGCATTTCTCACCACCACAGCTCTCCTGTACAGGAACCCAGCGCTCAGTGACTCTCCCCGCTCTGGACCAATGACCAGACACATTTGCATCACTTACTCAGGTTGCCAGGGAGAAGAGAGCCATCATCCAACAAGCTGTTCCTGTTCTTCTGACGGAGCTGCTCTTCATCACACGAGCCAGGTACAGCATCAGAGAACGGGAGATGGCTTGTACCATCGTGGGAGAAGTACTGGGAAAGCTCTGCCTCGGAGCTGACGGATCCCTGCTGAAGACAAGTGAGCCTGGTGACAAGCTGTCACCTTAAAATCATGCTTAAAGCCCCTGCTTGCGCGTGAGTACCACACACTCCACTGACATTGCTGTGTCAATAAACGAAGTTTAAAGCCAATTTTTAAAACAGAGGACTTGTCAGTATATCGAGAGCCAAACTGTCGAAACTGGATGGCTGAAACACTGAACACTGACACATTTTTAGCCAATACAATAAATAAAAAAGGATTCCAAATCCCACTGCTTTGCAGGTGTTGTTCAGTGCAGACACAAGGGATGAAATTATTCACTTTTGCAGTTCCCTATATACACATTCGACACCGAGAGAAGGGAAGGCTTTGTACCTCCAGACACTGTGTCTATGGCTTCCTTGACTTTCCCAGGAAAAACAGATTTTTCCACTGCAATGGCTATATAGAATGACTTAGTCTCAGCCTTCTGCCCACAGGCTCAGGTCTCTCTTGCAAACTTCGTCTCTGTGGCCCACAGGCAGGAGTGCCTCTAAGGCGGCAGGAGGTGGGACCCCAGAGCCTTCTCTGCCATGCTCTGCACATCACTCCCAAAGGCTACAGTCACACAGACAAACAGGAGCTTGCTGCTGTCACAATTTAAAAGTGTGACACAAGAAACAAAACCTTTTATGGAGCTCATGTGACAAGGAAAGAGCATACAGGTTTGGTTTTGAACCCTTTGACCAAGTAAGAGCTTCAGCAAAAGCTGAATTTGAAGCAGACTTTGTTTTCATTGCATCTAATCCTTTTACCCGGCTTGCTGGCTCCAAGAAGCGTTTCATAGTCCAGCTGAGGGGAGATGAGGTCTCTCCTTGTTTGGCCTTCACACTAGGAGATGGACTTTTTTGTACAGCTCCTGTTAAACACAGATTAGTCAGATGCCAAAAATTAAAGTTGTGGTCCATATAACCAAACAAGTTTCTCATTCATCTTCTGAGCTGGTGGCTGTGTTTTAACTCCACTTATTTATTATCTGGATTGCGTTCCTAAAGCAAGATTTATATAACATTTCACAAGATCTCCCTCAGATCAGATGGAATGTTACTACTGAGACATGTTACACCAGCCAGGCCCAGGGCAGTGCTATGAACAAGAGATGAGCAGGAGATCATCTCCCCCACCTGTTGGAGCATGCTGTTGATTAGGGCAACCTCAAAAGACAAATTTGCAGCCACTGGCAAGGTCAACTTCAAAGTAGGTCTTAACTGACACACTTATAAAGAAGATTGGAACAAATCTAACATTTCTCTCTGAACATCACCTTACTGGTCACTCTGCCATTGCCAAGAGCTTGCTTTCATCTGCCAGACTTTAGGAAGTGCTAAGTCTGGAGTTTGAACACATCACAGAGATGCCAGAGCACATATTTTGGTATGACTTTAAAGGTCAAAATGGCATTAAAACATATAGTCCATTATGCAACACCAAGACTTTTTCAAATGGTCACAGTACTTTGTGGGATTTTTTTGCCATTAAGGGCAAGCATACACAGATGGAGTAGCTCCCTCCTGTTCTTTCCCTACTGGAACATTGTGCTTCCCCTCATCTTGAAAAAAGTTCAGAGCAACTACCTCTTGACAACTCTACTTTCAGGTCATGGTAGCCTAGTCAAAGAAAGGAAGTTACATAAGCTGCAGAGCTGATCCATCTGAACTAGATGTTTGTGCTAAAATTTCTGCAGTGGACAGAGCGATGATACGCCCTATGCTGTTCTGCTGTCTTGAGGTCTCTCAAAATATTAATGCTGGGGAACTTCAGAGCATGCCCTTAAATGTTCCTGCATCCGGGAAAGAACGCACACTAGAGAAGAGAACAGGTTGCTACCTGTGACGTGAGAGGAGCTGGCATCCTTGCTCTCTCGGTGGGTAGTGCGTGCGATTGCTTCATCCATCTCCTGCTCCGAAACCTGAAGTAAGGTGGAATACAAAGCTCAAACAGGATACTAGATATTACAAGAGCCTTACCACTTACCACAAGTACATGATTCACTTCATATAAGCCACTATTTTTAAAGATGCAATAAAGAAGACCTAGTTGAGGGCTCCTAAGTGCCCCAACTCAGACTCCCTTGGATGCCACTTTCCTGCAGAAACCAGGAAACAGAAGCCTGCCAGCTACATGAAGACTGCATCCAAGTGACACACAACACAAACAAATAAAACAGCGCCAGACTTAAAGACATCAAATGAAGCTATTACAGCCTAGCTTTAACTCAATTAAGAGCTGTATATTGATTTGTTGAGAAAAAACGACTTTAAAATAGACGAAGACTGCTTTGTACAGGCGTACATCAGAAACTTAGGCTACTCTACACTAAATCTACCGGAAGAATATCAGACTTCCCATAATACTAGCTGTCTTTTTAATTTTCATTTCTCCTTGCTTTTGAAAAGAAAACCTAAATCAGTAATTTGTAATTAATGTTTCTCTAGTTTTAGAATAAATACTGGTTTACCAGATTTGCTAATTTAGCCCTTAATTACTGCCATACGTTTAATTCCTATTACTGGAAAACATACGACTTTATACAGGAACAACCAGTCTGCAGGAATATATATTTAAGAACAGAAAGCAAATTAATTCTGTCAAAAATACTTTCTATGCATGTTGCTTTACAAGAATTAAAATTCAGCATAAATAGAGACTACAAACTTGAGTCTTCCTGAACCATAAAGATTTAAGAGATTCCGAAGCAAACGCAGCAGTTTAAAAACAGCATAAATGCCATATTCACTCAGAATAACAAGAAGAAAGAAATTTTTGTGGTATTTCTTTTGGAAGTACATGAAAAGACCAAAGCAAACATACTCAGCAGCAAAATGTACTGTAGACCTTTTGTGTTATAAAATAAGAAATTAATTATAAAACTGTTCAAAACAAGATGAACCTTTGTAAAAACACATATCTGTTTCCAGCCTGTGTCATGACCTTACAGCAAACCTAAAGTACCTGGGCTCCTGGGGCACAGGGAGTTCCTTCAGGACATGGACCAAGTCCTTAGACTACAATCCATGGCCTTAACACAAACCTTTCGGTAAACTCTGTCCCAGGAGTAAAACCAGGTCCTGGGCACACTGCAGCATTTTTTTAAAGTTAACCAAAAATCCACACTTCTGCAAACTCTGCCAGCTTTGATGTTTAGCATCCTTTATGGCTCAGGCAGTTCAAAATGGAAAGAGACAAGCTAATTCCTAACTCAAATCTGCATGTTGGGGTATTACTAAGAGCAAATGAAATAAAATAAAATACCCACACTTACCTATGGATCCCCCAGTGCTTTCAGAAAATGGGTGACAGTAAAATAACAAAAAATATGGGTTCCCACATAGACATTCCTCCAGAGATCCAGCTATGAGAGATTATGGATTCAATAGTGCCTGGATTATGGATTCAGTACTGGAAAAATGCTTTAGGGTCTCTCCAGCTCAACTTTTCATACATTTCTTGGCAAAGGATTTGTTGTCATTTTAAATATCGCTTATGGAAGACCGTAATAGGAGCCACTTAATAGTTTCCCTCTGTTACTGAGTAACAGCAAGCAATTAGCTTAACTCAGTTCATCCTTTCAGCAGACACCAGGTTAGGTCACTCATCAGCTTTCAAGACCCCACCATAGCAAGAAGAGGGACAGATGAGAAAGAGCAGGCTCTACAGCATGAGAGGTTTTTATCATGTTCCTTACAGACTGTCCAAAAAGTCTGTATGCCTTAACAATGCAGTCACATTGAACCACTGTGTTGGTTCAGCAGAGCACCCAGACTCACCAGAAATACTGTTATCTTAGGCTATAAGCCCAATTCTTACCCTCTCCATGGTTACCTTTAACAGAACCACAGCCTCTTTCTTTCTAGCAGCACAAGGCCTTCCAGCAAAGATAACAAACTCTGGCAAGTACACCCCTATTTGTTGATTGTATATTTGATTTAGTAGAAAATACGTGATTAATTACAAAATAAGAAACCTGAGTTCTCCCAGATATGGCTTTATTAAGGCCTCCATTTGTAGCTACGAGTTCAAAAGTCAGAGCTTTCTGGACCCACTAATGCAAATATTTTTACAGCTTCATTGCTGTTTAAACAGGAAGGTTCATACACTCATGAAATTCTTTGAAATATTGAAATAAAAGAAGCTGTTATTCCCTATAGCTTGGCTAATAGGCTTTCATCTATCATCAATTTTTTAAAAATGCTTGAGAACACTTACTTTGTAAATACAGCCTTATTTCCAAATTGACCTTGCACGGATTCAGTAGCAGTACACTCCATATTCTCACGTTTTAATTCCTGAAGGAAAACTTTCATCTTTGCATAGATTTGACTTTATTTTAGTTGATCAATTCAAGCTGTTGATACTTATGTTCCTGGCCCTAAATTATATTCTACTCAAAGACAAAGTAAGTGCAAAATAACTTCTAGGAGAAGAGGTCTTGTGCTGGATTTGCATTGCTACTCCATCCAAGTACCAAGAAAGATGGGAACACTTCATTCAAGCAGTTCCAGGAAAATTGCATTTGATCAGTGGGTGACTAAGTGAAAAGCAGCAGGGATGGTCCAGCATTGCTATGACTTACAAAACTCAGAAGCATCATTACAATCCTGACATCTTGCACAATACATGCCATAAAGAGAAAAAGCCATTTTCTTCATTTTCTGCTTTTCCGACAGCAAGGCTCAAATTACAGCGCCAGATGAAAACAACCCAGATACACTCACTCATTTTCTCCTCACCTTTGGGTTAGGATGACGGCTAATGATTAGGCTGACTGGGCCTGGTCCACACTCACTCAGGATTGCGTAGGCTTCGCTTAACGCGGCGTGACGCAGGCTCACAGAATCCGCCTCCAGAATCTGGTCACCCCGGCTGCACAGAGACACAAGAGTCACCTAATCACAACCACCTTCCAGGCAAAAAATTTGTACTTTCAACTGATGGCCAAGATTTTTCAAAGACACAAGTGCTCTGGAAAAGAACACTTTCCAAGAAGCTGGTCTTGCTGCTCCCAGTGATGCGAACGGTTTAAGTCCTCTCGAGTTCATGAGGGAGGCTCAGAGATCCCTTCTGCACTTACTGTCAGTGCAAAAATCTCTATTAAATCAACCAAGAAAACTGTCTGCATTCGGAGCAGGGTGAAAACAAGCTTCAATTCCAGTTCTGCATTCAGATACTTGTTGAGCACAGAAGAGGAAAAATGAGATTCAGATGGGCTGTTCCTTCATACCATATTGAATTACTTAACAGAAACACTGATAAGAAATTCATGATTTAGATATGAGTTTATGAAATTACTCCAGGAAAAAAATGAGCTTGGTAAGCCTGTATTTGCTAAAAATTAACATATAGAACCCATTAAAAAGCACAAAGAAAAACCAAAACAAAACTCTCCTGAAAGGAAAACACACTGTGTGATTTAAAAGGGCGTGCAGTGATAGGACGAGGGAGTATGGCTTTAAACTGAAAGGGGGCAGGATTAGATGAGGTATTAGGAGGAAATTCTTTACTGTCAGGGTGGTGAGGCACTGGAACAGGTTGCCCAGAGAATCTCTGGAAGCATTTGAGACCAGGTTGGATGGAGCTTTGAGTAACCTGATCTAGTGGAAGGCTCCCTGCCCATGGCAGAGGGTTGGAAACAAGACGATCTTTAACGTCTCTTCCAACCCAAACCATTCCACGATTCTATGATTGTTTAGTTTTGTTTTCTCAGCTTCTTAACTCTTGCTTATGGTGCTCAGACATCTGGAACTATTCAAAAGAATATATCATCAGCATTCTCCATAATTCCTGAAACATTTGCTTAGAATAGACACTCTGAAAGAATCTATTATTGCTGGCTTATGTTGGGCTACTTGTGACAACGAGACTGTGTTTACACTATGAGAACACACACCAAAGGCACAATAACAATTGCAATTCAGTAACCTGCATTCCTGGTACAAGCTCAGGAAAGTAAAGGGTGACCTATTAGTTGTGCAATCAACCCACTACTCTGCCCATCCTTTAGACTTACACAAATGGTCTCACTTATGCAGCGACATGACTGAGAGGGGGAGCTCAGACACAGAAGAGCTGGATTCAAACCTCTCCCGGCATTGCAAAGCCAACGTTTGATTAACAACGTTTTCCAAAAATCAAAACCATCCTGTAAGTCTTGGCCTATGAAGCCATAAATCGCTGATGGGACAACAGAAGCAACGTCTCAAAGAAGCAAGCTAAAAATCTGGGAAGTGTGCCTGGATATAATCAATCACATAAACCTAATAAACAATACAGCTGTTACATACAGACGTAACCAGCACTGCAATGTTTTCCAAAAGGGCCTGCAAGAAAGCAAATTACCATTAAATGCTGTCTCCTGTAGACATTTCTATATGATATGAACTTTAAAGGGTTTTGGCAGCAATGCCACCATAAAATTATCTTCTTCCCTTCTTCCAAGAAATCAAATTTCTCTATCGCAGTTTTCCTGGTGAGCCAGGAAACAGAAGGCACTCTCTAGCCATATGAAAGCAAGGCATTTGCTCAGCCTCTCTGCACCAGCGCTCGCACCACACGCTCCAAGTGGATCACGAAGTCCCAGCATGTCTTCAGCACAGCCTCCCCATCCAGAGCCATGCTCCCAGCACCCACCAGAATGTATGCAGGAACACGAAAAGTGGCAAGGTTTCCTCCAATGGTTTTCAAAAATGAAGCCTCCACGAGAGGAAAAGCAAGGAAGTTTCTGTCACTTGATCCAATGTGAAGCACATGGGAACCCTGGGAATGATTGCTTCCTAAAGACATCCTGACTCCATGACAGAGTGAGCTGGGCTGGTCAGCCCGCAGCAATCCTGCCAGACTGAGAGTAAGGGCAGAAAAGCACTGCTGGAGCCACAGGCATAGGCAGCTGCAGGAACACTTCCCCCAGCTCTTTCAAGAGAGTTTCAGGTGACTGAGCTTTTAGCAGAGCTCTGCAAATTTCCTCCCAGTCTGGGGTCTCTGGCTGCAGCTCTCACAAAAAAGCATGAGGCCACACTTCTTGCTGCTCCCCTTTTTCAAAGGGTGCTATTAGGCTCAGCTTTCTGCAGAGAGAAATTTTTTAAAAAAACAACCAAACAACCCAAACTTTAATGATCATGCTGTTTCCAGCACAGAGAATAATGTTTCCTGGGTATTTAATACTACTTCGGAATGTCTTTACTTAAATATTTTCTCTTTGGTGAACTCTTAAGTATAAATTTCCTCCCTACTACATCAACCGATTGGTCAAAACAAAGTTGTGATCAATTTTATCGTAAAACCACTCCAGTAAGTTTCTGCTTTAACCAACCTTAATCTGCCATCCATTTTAGCCACTGATCCTGGGGCCAGGCTGTGAATGTATATCCCAGGAGAACTGTTTTCCAGCGTGAGACAACAGGCACCAATGCCGAGCCCAACCCCTGGCTCTGTGAAAAACAAGAAGTACAAAAAGAAACGTGGCAGATTGTAATCACACAGGACACACAAGTGTTTGTGTTCCCACATCCCATCTGAGCTCAGGACTTGTGTTATTGTTTCAGGGCTGGCCTTAGGTGCAGCCAGTCAGGAAGCCAAGACCAGCAAGTGGAAATCAGGATTGAAAATAGCTGATCCTGGCTGTTTTCTGAGATTCATCACTCTCAGAAAATACTCTATGTGCCGTGGGAACCTCCTGGAAATGTCACACAAGGTCTGATCTGGTCCAAGGTACAAAGGAGTAGGGGCAGCAATCCAATCAAGATCCAGTCAAGATTGTTACTGCAGAAAACACGAGCACAGAAGATGCTTCCAATTGTATTGGTCCCTTTTGTTACATATCTGTATGGCATTCCTCAGCAAAGAAGCACAAAGGAAGGTGAGGCATTATCTCTGGTTCAATGATCACCTCTGTCCACTTCCACCTTTGCTTTCCTTCAGGTAACATCCCTGAAGTAGGAATTACTGGACATCTTACATTCTCTCTCAAAATTTTGAATCCAACCTTTAAAATCACTATACTTTAAGTCTTAAAGACAGACATATTGTCTAGCACATAATACTTTTAGTTTATAATGAGCAATTATTAATAATGAGCGCAACCCTTACGGCGGAGTTCAAACAGGTCATCTGGGAACTTTTCAACACTGTCCAGCTTTGCCTTCCCCGGAGATGCCCTTTAAGACAAGGGCAAGGCTACCTAGGCTGCCAAGAGGCTGATTTACATTTTGCCTGGTATCTCACAGCCTCCCTCTTTCAGCAGCATGGACACTGACTGCTACCCATAAGAGGCTGCTGATTCTGAAGCAGAAAAACACAGAAAGGGGAACTCTTCGGGCTTTTTTGCATAAGAGGGTACTTTTCCCCCTCATCCTGTGGTTCAAGGTCAAATGGGCACAGGTTGGTGCACCAGATACAAGAGTCTCTAACCTATTCCCAAAAACTCCCCTAAGAAGCAGGGATTTGTTCTCCCACGCTACTTCGATGGACCCTCACCTTTATTGAGCGTCACATCCATGACGATCCTGTCCTTGGGGCCAGGTCCTTTGCGGCTGGAGGAGGAGCCATCGGGCTCCTCAAGGCTGGGCACGGGCACGCTGCCGCTGGCACTGGAGCTGGGGGAGCTGGAGCGGCTCAGCAAGGTGGGGGTGATGCAGGGCGTGAGGCTGGGGCTGCGCAGCCGCGTGCGCACCGTCAGCGTCACCACGCCCTTCTTGAGTTGCTGCAGAGACAGCACAGAACCACGGTGAAGTGACCAACATTTGTCACTAAACCTGCACACGGTGACTCGTGGCAGCGCAAGAGTATCAAGCTGAGGGTACGAGACGGCAATGAGTGAAGAGGAGCATGAATCTCTTCAGCGCTACATCCATGTTACCTTAAACCTCTGGATGGCCTCCTGATGGGTCAGTCCTTGTAGAGACTCTCCATTAACTTCTAAGATTTCATCTCCTGGTAAACAGATACAAAAAATGAAGTCAGCAATATAGAGACTATAAAGATTTAAAACATCTTTCCTGAACATGAGGTGATCCACTACTATGAGGATTCCAGTTAACTATTCAATAAAAAGCCTTTTATTGTTCTCAGTTTATTTTCACTTGTACTAATGTTGCTGCAAGTTACCAGAGTAAAATTGTTTACAGCAGAGATCCTTAACTTGGCATTCTTGCCCACACAAAGAATGGATTTTAACTAAAGTCTGAAAAAAGATGATTATGACACGAAGTCCAAAGGTACTATAAAACTGCCTTTCTTTTGTAAGCATTAACAGGAGAAACGAGGAACTAAGTGAAACACTACAGCACATCACTTCAAAGCTTGTTCAGAGAGAACTGACCTTGCATCCACGTGCAGAAAGCAAATGTGTTCCCTTACTAAATGCCTGCAGACAGAGAAGCATGTAGTAGCCCACATGCTGTGACAGCAAATGTCTTTTTCACCTCAAGGAACATGTCCTGTCAGATTTCTACCAGCTTTCAGGTTCTGGGTCTTACTACTTACACCCAGCTGTGCTATCTACCATCATTTTATTAAAAGGAGGGTCAGCATGATCCAGATCCACTTCCTGCAATTTTACTTGTGTCTGCAAAATTACATGGGGCAATACCATCAGCTGAGTCTATCCCTCCTCTCCTTTCCTAGCCTCAGAAAAAAAAAAAAGAGAAGAGTTCACAAGCTATGAATAGCCTGCAAATGATTGCTGGGTTTATGGGACAGCTGCTACTTATTGGCTTCCCACGGCAAGTGCACAACCTCTGATGCAGGGATGCGAGCTTCCCTCTGGCAGCAAGTGTGAGAGTTGGCACCAAAAGCAGCCTCAAACACAACAAGTGTGATAAGACATAAAGAGGGGAATGATGATACGAGGAGAGAAGTAACATGGGAGCAGCTTGAGAGAACGAACACAGGAGCAGCTTTCCGTGGAAGCAAAGTAATACAATCCCAGCAGAAGGGTTGTAAACCACCACTCTAAACTCACGGTCACCTTGTATTTTCAACAGTGTGTTAAGACTCTGTCTCACGCAGCACTCAGACCAGGGTGCAGCACACACAGAGCAGGCTATGCATTCAGCTCGGACACCAAGACTGGAAAAGCAGTAAAAAATCTGGCTATATCTCCCTCTCTAACCAGGGTGAGCTTACTGCCAACCCCATCCTTCCTTTTTCGTTATGACTCTTACTTGTCCTGTCAAAATCATACCAGAACGCTCAGAGAGCCTCTCCCAAACATGACTCTATATATAACCCCTTCTCAGACCAGCATCTTTAAGCCAGATGTTGTAGGCTATCTACATTTCCATGCTGTCACTGACCCTCTCCAACTGAAGAACTGCAGCTTACTGTTTGGGCAAATAAAGTCCACGAAAGAGAAAGGGGAAAACAAAGTGGCCGCCACTATGCTGTAGTTTCCCCTTCTCAATATGCAATATAATCAATGATGCAACATGCAGTAGGAATGATTTTCCACAGGATGAACAAACGGGGTATGTCATATTTTCCACTCCCTCTTGCTACTGGCCAGGTGCCTAAACAGAGCTGTACTTGAGTTTTCCTCCTGGACTGAAATAATATCCCACTGTAGCTCTTTACGTGAAGTTGGATTCTCTCTACTGTACCTTCTTTAAGCCTTCCATCAGCAGCTGCTGCTCCATTTGGGAATATAGTCTTCACAAAAATTCCCATGCGTCCACGAGCAGAATCCTGACCTCCCACAATGCTGAATCCAAGACCCTACAGAAAAGAGAGGAGAAGACACACAGCTGGCACCTTACTCTATTGTCACCTGGGTGAGAAAGACTCAGTAATACACAACACAAAGAAAAGATGAAAACCTAAAACCTTCTGATGAACTGCACTGCTGTCTTACACTCTCTCCTTCCACTTCCTCATTTACTTTCACTCCATTATCAACACACTCATCAGCCCAAAAAGTAGCAGCAGGCACCCTAAGCTGATATAGCAAAAATTCTAAGATTATTTTGTGTTTTTTCAAAACACTGGGTCAATGGCTTTCTCATTTTAAAAACATAACACATTCCTTTTAAATTAACAGACAGCCAATTCCTACCCCTGGGATCTATATCGAGGATTAACTATAGGTTTCTCTTATGTCACAGATCCTACATTTCCTCAGGAAGAAGAAAAGCTTCAGAACATGACATAAGGTCAGTGCTGCAATGTCAGGAATGCAGCTTAAAGGAGAATAGCATGTGGGGGCTACCACTCACATGTACATTTTTAATTATTCTGGAGACATATATCACGTTGTATTTAAATAAATCTAGATCAATGGATTCCCCAGGGCTCCATCCATTACCTCTTACCCCTGCACTACCCCAGCTGGCTGTGGGACCATCTTGCAAAGCTGATCAGAGAACTGATGAACGCAGCAAAATGAACCTCTCCCCCTTATACTGAATTACTTCCCAGACAAATCACTTCCTTGATCCACAACCGTTTCCCATATTTCCCCTCTTGTCACTGCTGTACATGCATTTTACAGAATAAAGAGAAAAGTGTCACTGGCCAGGTGGACAAGGGACATGGAGAACTGCTGTGCTTTAGTGATCTGAAGCCATTATTACTGCCTTGGGCAGTGCTCTCTGGCAAGCACTGTGTTTACAGCCCAATACAACAATCAGATCTTTTGTTTCACTACATGAACATAGAGCAGGCCACCACAGTTATAAGCTTCTAGTAATTTGCTAAGACATTACGGATTTCTGGAAAGGAAACAACTTAGGTCCCTTGTGCAGCACAAAATAACACCACTAACTGTTCAACACCGTGCAATTATCAACTGCAAGCCTACCTACAGAAAGCAGGAGGCTCCTGGCACTCCCATGCCTAGACACAGGAGTTTTCCCCACGGCTCCATAGGTGGGCTGGAAGAAATACATCTGCAAAGTACACCAGTTCCTACACTAGCCCACCTTCCCAGGCAAGCACTGCCACTCCACAGCAGGAACACACCCTCTGCAGATCTACCTATAGATAAGAAACTAAAGGCAAACACTTGGCTCCCAGCCACGAACAACCACATCTCTGTGGAAAACCATTTCAAGTCCCAGGTCTGCACAGGGATAATAAAGAGAGAGCTATCACACAAATTGAACAAGGTGCAATCCCTAACAGAGATCACCCAAGAGGTGGGTGGAAGGCACACAAAATGGCAGCTGCTTTAGGCGGTTCATGATCACTAGAGCCTGCATTTTCCCTGCTGCTTCCGAAAACCTTGGAGCTAAGTGCAGAAAGGCAGGAGAGGGTGGCTTATCCCAGGGAGAGAAATAATCTAATTTCATGAGAAAAACAGGGTCAAAAAATTAGTACGTGAAAAATGAAAAAATATTTGCTCGTCGTAGAAGACCCACAACACCTAAACCAAGGAAAGTTAAAGCAACAATGAGTCAGTCTACCAGGAGAAGTCACTATTTCTAACTCTTTGGTAAGCACAACAAAGAATTAGTTCTGCATTTGAGCTTGAAAGTCAAAACAAGTCTTCTTAGTCTAAAACAAATCCATCTGACGACTTTAAAGAGTATTTCACAAAAGGACATGTATATTTTTAGCATATTTAAATGACAGCTCCAATACTAGTGTCGATTTGATTAGGGAAAACAGTACACACCTAGGTTAATGCTTATCTATTTTCCTGAGCATTCAGCCAGCCGGTATCCAGCAAGTGTGTAAACACATCGTTGGGAGAGAGAAGGAGACTTTTTGACCCATGGAATTCAGTGCTCTCAGAGCAGCAATCGGCCAGCAACCTGCCTTCAGGTTTAACGCTTAATTTGCAGTAATTCATTTTTTTAAAAAATGCATTCAGATTCCACAGAGGGGAAATACGCTTGTCCATAAATATACATGTGAACAGGTACTGTTCTGTAGCTGCACTGACTTTGCATAAACATACATATTTAGAGATCCGTTATTAATATGTGATATCTCAGTCATGGCGAGATGCACCAAACCAAAATGAAAGCCACCCTGTGTCAAGTGCGTGACACGAACATCGCGTCCCCTGTATTCTGCACGTGTAACTTTGGCATTTATGCTTGGAAATGGGATTTGTTTATCATTAGCATTACTACTGGCAAGCTTGAGGGCAGCTGGAAGTACAGGAGACACCTCTTAAATGCCAGCTTTGCTACATGTGAGAAACACGCAGAAAACCTCACCTTGCCTTGCCCTTTCATCAGGACGATGTTGGAAATGATGGACGGCTGGGTCAGTCTCCATGGAGATTCCACCTGGGCAGCACTGAAGGAACGGGTAGATTTCTTGACGATATGGTAGTCCTAGCATCAGCAAACAAGGATAATTGCTCTGATTGCTCGGTATAGATACTGGGGATGTCATACTGGGAAAATTGCATGTGCCGGGGAAGAAGGATGCGGTATCTTAGAGGTATATTCAGAGAAATGTTCAAGGGATGAAACCCCAGCTCACTACAATCAAAGTGAATCTTGCGACAGCAATTTTCCCGTATTTTGCACAGTAGAATCATTTCGAAATGTATCAGTCACAATCTAAATTAAAAGGATTAAAGGTAACCTCATGATATACTCAAGTCCTTATCTGCTAAAAAAAAGAGGAGAAAGGAAAAAAGAAGGCAAAGGCCTACATTTTAAAATAATTAAAATAAAGAGCATTAGGACTTCTTAGTTTTTTTGCAAAGTCCTCCGATCTCTAGAACTGCAACTCTTAAGATGAACAGCCTTAGGACCTTGTGGCCACAAGCACGGAGTACTCTCCATCACAATGCTCAAAGAAGCTCTCCATAGGCGGCCAACACATCCCATGTTGGTGTCCAGGCCTGGTTCCAGTCCCATGACATACCTACATCATCCTGTTTCATGACCCTCACCCACTTCTATGAGCTCCAGGCAGATGCCATAGGACCGAGCACACTGAGGTGCTCACAGCCAGCTCTGCCTTCCCACTCACCTGTCTGGCTCCTGCTGACTCTAGCTGCTGGGGCAGAGAGTGCTTTCTTCCACCCCGGGAATATTTCACTGCTATTTCGTAATTTGATTCACCATTTTCCACAGTCAGCTCATCGTCTTCTCCCACAGATTCCAAGCGGGATCCGGCACCTAAGAAAAACCACAGAAACATATCCTGCAAATATCTGAGAGGTTCTTTAGCCTCTCTCACCAGGAGGCAATAATCACCTCCTGAAAAACCCAACTTAAAGTGCCTTAAAACAATGCTACGCGGTTCCCTGCCAGGCAGTTAGAAACCAGTTTTGATCACACTCAACCAGGAACTTTTCCTGCTGTCATAGGTTTCCTGCAATCTTTCAGTGATACTGAACTCGTCGTATTAAGGAAAAGCAGAAGATAATTGAGTCGGTAGCTCAGGGACAGGAAAGAAATTCATCTGTTCACACTCAATGGCACTTGCCAGTGCACTAAGCTCTCAAGCTTCATGTATTTAAAATTAAAAGACCTGACACTGCAACAGTATTCATTTCTGGAGGTGTCATGTCACTTTGAGGGAATTTTTTCTGGAATGGAAAAAGTAAAAATGTGCCAAAAAAATGCTTTTTTCTTTCCTTTTGGCAACAATCCTAGCTGTCTTAAAGAGAGGAGTGCTGAGTTCACGTAAGAAACAGAATTATTTGTCTTGAAGGACATCCTGTAATTAGCCACAGAGTATCCCACTCCTCGCACCAGGGCTCCTCCAATTCTCATTTTCTCCAAGGTCCCTGCAGAATCCCCAGCCACAGCAGTTCCCGCACATTTATCCTTGTCATTTCCCCACCACACAGGGAAGGGCCATTAACCCCTATTTTACAGATGAAAACCCAAGACACTCGCCAAATTTGCACAAGCTGGATTTCATGACGAGGATTTAAGATTACTTTAAACCGCGCTATGCTGGAGCTGCCACAGAGAGCAACAGTTCTGACTTCCTTTCATCCTCACTGCCCTGTCTGTACTCCAAGAACAGGCAGTCATAGGCTGAGGTAGACACACTGAAAATTTGCTCAGGAGAGCCCCAAACACATTTTCTGCCACCCCCTCCTTGTCTGGAGGCTGTGCGAGCACTGCTGCCAGTGCCAGGGAGGGATGGAGCACAGAGCTGGGGCAGCTGCTTTTTTTTCACTCAGCAAGAAAGCAATTCTGCTGATGCATCCATAGGCAGAATTTGTACTCACTGCCCAGAGTGCAATTTAAACCTCCTCCCTGCTTTGGGATCTGAAATTACCCCTGCTTTTCAACTCCCTTTCCCCCGGCAGACAGGCTGCTGCTGCTGCACACAGACAGGATAGCAATCTTGGCAGGACCGGTATCCTGGCATTCCTTCATTCCCTGGCACCTACAACTAACCCTTTCTCATCATTTCTCCCTCTCTTCTTCTAGAAGAACAGTTGTAAATCTGTACTTTCTACCCATCTCTGAATGCACCTTCCCTTCTTCTGCTCCCGTCCAGGCTGACAGATGCTCCAGGCTCACCCACAGCCCAAGGGCATCAGCACTCATGGGAACAGGGTCTAGATCCCCAGTGGGCCCCCAAATCACAGCCTCAGGGGCTACAGGCAGAGGAACTCCCTGGAGGATGCTAAAAATACCCTAGCAATTGGAAATTAGGGTGAACCCAGGAGGGAAGGAGCCTCAGAAAGCATTAGGGTCGAGAACATGATCAAGCTCTGCACACAGGCTACTGTTAAGACATGGGGACAAGGCAACAGAATATCTGGGGATTAGTCACCATAACGGGCATTTTGATCAGAGCAAACTGAAATATACAGACAATGCAAATAGTCAAAAAAAAAAAAACAAAAAAAAAAAAAAAAAAAGAAGAGAAAGAAACAAAAAAGAAAGACACTTCCGAAGTTCTGCATATTTCTGTTCCTACAATAGTTCAGCTCAGGAGGCTGAATGCAATTATCTTACAGATAGGATTTTCCTTCCAAAATAAACTAATACGATTTCAGAGAAATGCTATCTCACTTTTAGAGTTAGAATAAATACACAACATTCCAAAAATCTACAATTGCTGTCTTTTATCAGCCCAGCTTTACCTTGGGATCGACTTCTGTATTTCAGTATGCCACTTGCCAGAGTTGAACTCTGATTGTTTCCTTTGGAAACTTCTGCACAAGCTGGATCTTGAGACTTCTCAGTTTCCATGACCTAAAAGAAATTGTTAAAAAATAATTTCTTGTAAACTAGAGGTGTCGATGACATTTTTCTCATTTTCATCATGGAATAGAAAATTCCATTGCATATCATCTTCGTTTACAAAACATATCATTGTACTAAGGAGGCATACATTTGCTGTAAGTAATTTTTAGCAATGCCTGTGGACAATGCATCCTCTGCAAGACACCACACTAATGCCACCAGAATGCATCCAGCACTTGTGGCACCCCACTCAGGTGCTTCTGCCTGTATTTGAACAAAATTCTAGCTTTTATTTCCATTTGTGCTGCTCTGCAGGCTTCCAGAGACATCACAGCTTTACAGAGAAAACCCCTTTTAAAAAGTGTTATTTTATTGTGTCTGCTGAGCGCCAATGCAAAGCTTGATGATGAAAAGCCTATTTTAACAGAAAGTTATGACAGCCTAAGCACTTAAAAAGCCTTGAAATACGCAGTTTAAGTTTGCAGGTGGAATCACAACCCCACCACCCTGAGTAAATGCACCAGGACAGGAGAAGTCTGTTTACCCTCTGTGTTTGCCCGGACGCCAAGTAACAAGGTAAGCAGCATGGCCACATGTCGTCTGCCTCCTGCTCTCCTCTGGTCAGGGAGGAGTAGAGCTGACCATGGGCAGGCTCTGCTCAGCCCTTGCATTTTGGAAGGTGCTGGTGAACTGCTGGAAGTCAGTTTTAAAAAAAACCCCACCCAAGTAACCAAACACTTTCCTGTAAAAATAATTTCTGCTTCTGCTATTCAATCTTAAAAACATCAGTCTTTCCCACAACTTGCTTCCCATCCCCCAGCCCCTCTTATACCCACGCCAACAAAGCCAAAGTTTATCTTTTGTGCAAAGTCTAGACTTCATGATTTCAGTTTAAACAGTAGAAACTTCAGGAAAACATAAAAAGCAGAAAACAGGAAGCTGGAATAGAAACTGCTTTTTATTCCTTCCCCTTCAACATGAACAGCTACACTTAATTTATACATAGTTTGTACATCCTAGCTAGTAGTTTTTCATTTTTTAAGGCATTGCAGTACCTACATCAGAGTCCAGTTCTAGCATCAAATGCTCTGCAGCACACAGCTCCACATAAACTTAAACCATCTGATTCATTCATCAGTCTGAAAAAACCCAGCACTTATAATTTGGTCACCCTAATGAGGGATTCATTCCAGAAAATACGTAAGATATCAGATTCAAAAACCCACCCAAGAGACCCAAACCATAAGCGATTAGGCCACAGATAAAGTATCATAAGCTCTCCTTCCAAGAGATTTCTGAGATACCCAGAAGACAGCAGAAGCATGTGGAAATAAGACCGGACCTCATGGATCTCACAAAGATACACTGAAATTTACCATACAAGTGAGAACACTCTATGAAGTGAGGATGCCTCCCCTGTAGAAGTGTAGAAACCATTTGCACAGACACAAAAATCATGTAGCTGGTGGTTTTACAGGTGTATAAACCAACTGGTGCACAGGGCCAGTGCCAACTCTGTGGTGGGGAAATACGTGAAGCACAGAGACAAAGAAAAAGAAGAGGAATGTCTCCCTTAGAGCAGCCAGTTTTGCTGGTGTGCTGTTTAACTACCCAAAGAGACAGGGATGGGTCCAATCTGACTTTTCTGGAGCTGAGCACAGTGCAGCTCAAGTCTGGAGCTGTAATGCTGTCTGGTTTCTGCAGTCTGCATGGACATGGGCAGTATGTCCCCATACCTGATAAGACCACACAGCTCCCAGCCCAAAGCTGGACCACTTCCTCCAGCTCAGAGGACAGGGGGAAAAATTACTTAGGTTGCAGCAGTGTACAAAGAGATGCTGAAATCATTTCTGCCAGGGCCAATTTCCACCCTGAGCCCAAGCTCAAGGGTGACCTGCTCAGTACATCTTGTGCCTCTACTACATGAGGTTTGAGTTTGGTTTGTTGCCGATACGTTGGGGTTTTTCCTGATTTTTATTTTGACTTGCCACAGAAGAAAAGTACCAATGCATTCTCCAACTCCATACATTTTCATCTAGTGGGGTGGGAAGAAAAACAGGACACAACTGCCATTTGTATTAAAACTGTGCAACCCAAGTTACCTTCCCCTCATGGCAATCCTGGAGCCTGTGAGCCTACAGACATCAAAAGGCCAAACCCCACGTACGATCCACAGAAGGTCACATGTGTGCAAACACCAATGCTAGGGAAGGCCTCAAGACATTCTCAAGCAGCTTCCTGAAATTATATTTTATCCAACTAGGCTTCAGACTACAATTAGGAAGTAAAAACATTTAAATTATCTATGTCTGTGAGGGTTTTTTTATTTTTAGCAGAAGTATTTTTCTGACACTAATAATAAACACATAGGGGAAGACACACTAGCATTAGCAATGAAGTAGATATTCTTTAAGTTGTTGAGCTTGCCTAACAGACCACCAGGAGTTTTATCCTATTCAGAAAACACTTAGAAATCTGATCTACAAAGCCTGCAAGGACTCCCCAAAGGCATGTGTCTGTAATCTTTGGCTCCCTTGTAACTTAGACAAGAAGAAAAACTCAGCTCCACCTTATCCTTCTGGCCGTGAACACATCGCTTTACCGTCTCGAGGTGGCTGCCCAGATTTAACCATGCCACGTTAATTTTCCTCACTTTCAAGGAAATGAAGCTTATTATTTCAGTCCTGCAGGTCTCTTATTAAACTAAACCAATAAATCCTGCCCAATGCCGTCCCAGCATTAAGGACAAGGGGAGCTTTAACACGCACGGTAGTTCGAAGGGAGATCTAAAAATAGAGCCCATTTTGCCAGTTCATTAAGTAGCTCTGGGATCAAGTGACGGTGACATCTCAATTGATTTCAAAGGAAACGGTGCTATCAGGGACACGCGGTCCTGGCACTGCACCAGAACGAACAACTGCCCTCAGAGTCCTCGCCTGGGCAAAGCTCCAGCGTGACCAGGCTCTTAATTAGGCAAGATGAGGAGCAGGATTATGACAGTCTGCATTGTTTAACCGCAAACAGCTTGGCAATCCCTGCCGATCCAAAAAAACAAGACGGCACACAGAGGTCGATACAATTTAATAAGCAAACTGTTTTCCTGCTGCCCTTGCAGAGCTCCTCAGCTGCTGCCTTTCCCATCAGTGAGCCCACCCGACTCCCCACGGCGCAGCCTGGCTGGCTCTGCTGAGGAGAGCTAGCAGCATGCAGACCAGTTTATCCTGGTGGTTACGGAATAAAGCAGCGAGAACCAGGCTGAGAAGTCTGCAGCAATGAGAAATTCTGCCCTACCCACACTGGCAAAGCAAGTCCATCAGCAAGACCACTGCCCTTCCTCAGAACAGCCATGTGAAAGAGGAACGGCTGTGCCCCAGCACAAGCTCCACAGGTAAATTCCACATCTTCTCTGGTCCCATTCGCACTCTGTCCTGGTCTTTGGCCGCGACAGTTTTTCCTTAAGCAGCACTACCCCAAACATTTAACTATGAATTGCCCCAACACCACTGTCCATGGGGCAGCCATCAGGAGGAACCCAATAGGCCTCCACAAGGAGCCAGCACAGACCCTTCAGAGCAATGCCCGGAACACCCAGTGCAAACCTTCACCTGCTCCCAGCATAGAGTCGTTCTTCCTAGTCCCTTGAGACTAGCTAATGCCTTAAAGTCTTTAACCTTTCAAGGAATTTTCAAGATTTTTTTCCAAGATCTGGTATAATTCTAGCTGTTTCAGTTATTTGTGCAATTACTTACTGCTTTATGAGGCACAGCATGCTTTAAGCCTTAAATGTATCTGCTAGGCAGGGAACTCCACATGCTCCTTTGCCTTGCACAGAAAGTAAAATACCTTCACTTTTAAATTAGCTCTTTTTCACTTTGATTGAATCCATCTCACAGACAAATTACAAACAGCAGCACTATAATTTATGAGAATTAACATTGCACGTGATGCAGAGGACATGGATTTTCTAATCTTGGACAGCACTGAGTTTTCCATGCCTTACTGCTCTGTTTTGGGACATGTACAAAGCTGCACAGATCCTAGAAGGATGCTGATGAGCTGTGACATACTGCACCAAGGGCTGCAGCACCCAGGGGCATTTTTCCAAAACACAGCACATCCCAAGGTCCAGGGAGCTCCCTCAACTGAACCACAGGGCCCACAAGAAAGTCCAAATTGAATCCAGACTTAGCAATTTTTGGTGAAAGCTAGAGGACTCCCCTCTTCCAAAGGGCACTGTACTGCTGCTCCCCTCTGTCACGACACAAAAGCAGAGAACCATTTGGAGCCAAGGATAGAGGAAAAGAGAAGGAACATCACCTCCACGTAAGCACTAATTCAGTGCCTTGAACTGGCACCTCAGAAAAAAACAGTGCCCTGGTTTCTCCCCTGGTGCAAAGCTGACAGGGCAGACAGCGGTTCCGCACATTCGCCAGGGAGGCTTCAGGAGAGCTCAAATTTGGGCTGTGTTTAGCAGCACTGGTGAAACAAAGCATCCACCACCTTCCCCAGAAGCTTGCCTGGGAATTCCATGTGCTGGTACCATTGGTGCAGCCCATGCTTCCTCCCGCCCAGCCAAGTGGGATGGGAACCCATGGCCTCCTTTACTTAATTTTAAAGAAAGTGCTGGAAAACACTTGGTTCATGTGCAGCAAGAGATCAGGAAATCTGATAAACAGTCAAGAACTGGAGCTGCCCAGCTTTCTGAATAGGTGGAAATGCCAAATAAACAAAACAAAAGCCTTTAAAGAGGCCTCTAAGAACATCTAGTCTGCCACTTTACCAAATGCCGGCAGTCAAAAGCAACCCTAAGCCTTCAGTGTAATGCAGCAGTTGCTAGAGAGGGAATTACTATTCACTTTAGGAGGCACAGTTATTTTTGTGTCTCTTTTCAAAATCTACAGAGTAGTCACACACAAACCTGCACAAGAAACAAAACCTGGCATTCACCAGCACAAAGAC
Source organism: Oreocharis arfaki (assembly GCA_013398015.1). Classification (NCBI taxonomy): domain Eukaryota; kingdom Metazoa; phylum Chordata; class Aves; order Passeriformes; family Paramythiidae; genus Oreocharis; species Oreocharis arfaki. Next base: position 210,264 of record VZRR01003260.1, read on the forward strand.
AGCAGCATTATCTGCCCATGCACACTCTGTGAACAGACTGGAAATGCACTATGTCAGAGCTGAGCTACTGTCACCTTCCGTAACATTCTATTTACTTTTTACAAGACTCTCCAAAACCCTCTTGAATGTGTTTGATACCAGGAGCCACTATGTGTTGACCACTGCTCACAGGATGCTGGCAGGTTCTTGATGTAGCAGGATCCCAGCTGTGCTGGCTCCAATGCCTCACTGGTCAGAGCGGCAACTAAGCAAAGCAGACTCCATTTTCAGATTTTCAAAGAGTCACTTAACTCATTATTAATAATGTTTTGAAGAGAAAAAAATCTTCTTTAAAATATCCTTTTAAATAAGAAGAAATGCAGGAAATGGCTAATGCAGCCAAGTTTTCCAAGAAACACATATCGCAGACAACACATGCCTTGGAAACACTAAGATGCTCCCAGCTAAACAGTTCCCAATTCTTTTTGGACCAGATTACTCTTCTTCTGCAGTATATTATGATTTTCACTAGAAACAGCTTTTGAGCTAAGGAAAATCAAACGCACACAAACAGATCCCTGCTGTTCTCTTTTTTATGCTTTATCCTTTTTCCCCTCCAAACATCAAAAAAACAGGACACATGCTTTCCATGCAGTTTAGTCACTGCCCACGAGATGTCTCTATGTGCTGCACAGAGATCCCAGAAGACCAGCCTTAGTAAACAGCAGAGACCTAAAGGATTCCACGAATCTATGACAAACATGGAACTCAAGCAGTGTGAAAGCTGGTTCAGCTACTCCATTATTTTGTTTAATACACGCTCAGTTCATGGCTTAGCACAAATCCGGAGCCTTTATATAATGACAAACAACAAATTGCTTATCTTTTTTTTCTTTCTTTTTTTTTTTTAATGACAACCTTTTTATTCCCAGTAAGGGACAAAACACACAATAATCACTCCTCAAAATAAACAGCTCTCCTGAGAATGAAACAAGACCTTCTTAATACTGACGTCAACCAACAGCTGCAGAGAAGAGACCATTCCCATGACGCTCATGGTGGGAGCTTTGGATTTCAGCTCCAAACTGGCATTTTATACCATCCTAAGTACACAAGAAGGTATGGAATCCAGAAGAATTAAATGTCTTTCATACCTGCATGAAGTGTCTTTCATACCTGCAATTCAAGGATCTGAAGCCTCATACACTATAGAGGACGCATAGCACATCTCAAACGAGTTTTACCTGATCCCGACCAAGACTGGACAGTATACATGCTCAAAAATTTGCAGATGTGGTACTGAGACATTCACACAAACTGAAAAATTCTAGAGCCTGTATCATCCTTCTCCTAATGTATGTGAACCGCATGGCTGTGACAGCATTTCTCTTGTTCCAGTGCCATGAGGGTGTTATTTTTAGCTTGTTAAAGGCAGTTCATCTCCTTCAAAACTGGGCACTTATCCAAACAGCCAAAGGAGAGACAGGCTGTACTGTATCTGATGCTTTATGGGAAAAGCGCTCATTCACAAAAACAAAGACCATGCAGAACCTGTACTGTAGATAAACTTGTGTTTCTGTTACTCTGCTGACTTGGCTTTCAAATATGTCACAGGGGAAGAGTAAAAATTTTAACTCTGAGCATTGTCTACACTGTTATTTATGGTCAAGTCAGAAAGGTTATCTTCCACCAGCCGAAGCAACAGGAGGTATTTCACATTTTGTAGACTGCATCACATCTACAGAGAACACTTCAAGTACTGGCCCCTGGGCGAAACAGTTTTCTCTGGTCTTGCCTTTAAGATAGAGGTAGTAGGAAGAGGCCCAGAAGGGCTGGGAGCCAGACACAGGGAACGATTTGAGTGCTCTGAGGAGCTCCCTCCTGACATGAGTCCGCATTCATATTAATGTCTCCTTGACAGGTGAATTTTACAATGTGTGAAAAACAGTAATTCAGTGACACTGCACCCCTGGGGGCCTTTCAGCACTCTTCCTCCTCCCTCAGTTCATGTGATGTGTGCCAACACCTTCTCCCAGCCCCGACCAGTGTCACACCACCACAATCACCCATCGCTTAGCAACTCCCCCTCAGCAAGTACAACTGCAGTTGCTTATTTTCATGTGATAGGGCTTCTAGAAACAACACACACTGTGTGAATAAGATTCGGTCTCCAAGCATTTTGTCATTTCCTCTTGCCCAAATCCCAACTATATTTATGCTGAAAACTTGATTCTGGAGGCACTGTAGGACCCAGGGTCTCATCAGCCACAGCATGGGTGAAGGGCACTGCATGGGTATCCATGGATATGCTGGACAAGACTGTACCTCAAAAAGGTACAGCACAGCCGGACTTTCAACAAGTTCAGCATTTACAGCTGAGCAGCAGCTCTGAGCCATGCCAAGGTGCAGCCGGATGCTGCCCTTGCCAGCCCCTTCCAAGGGTGATGGGGCACAGGGCAGGATCTGCAAACACTGCCAGCCCTCACCATGAAGAGGAAAACAGTTATTGAACCCTTCCCAGGACATAACCAAGCCCCACACCAGGCTCTTCAATTTCTTCCCCTTCCTCCCACCCTAAGTAAAGCATTTCACTGCTAAGCAAATTTCTGCCAGGAAAGTATTTTTCTTGCTTTTCTCCCAGCCCTGTAGTGCTGCTTGAGGAGCAAGCCATGTTTCTGCAGGCTGTGTTGAGACTGCAGTGCCCTAACGGGAACAAACACTTCAGTACTCCAAGTAACGAGGGCCCCTCCCCACACTCTGCACACATTTAATTGTTGAGTTATGTTTCCTGTTCCTTCTCAATGCTAATGCTTTCTCTGAAATTCTCTCTCAGTGTTTCCAGAAGAACTTTTGACCCCGAGACTGCTTTTAAAGTTATGGCATTGTTATCCTCTTCTTCATTATGCTTGCATGGCTACAGGTAATTATGTATGGATTCCCTCGTAAGACAGAAAGGCTCATGGCAGAAAACAACTAGTTAGTCCTAAAGGACAGAAAAAAAATATAAACAGGGAGGGAGCTGAATTAAACAAGTGCAATTCTTCACATTCACCAAACAGGTTTATTTATCCCCTTTCAGTTACATGTCTTGCATGAAAACCACAAGTGGATTTTGGCAGGGATCAGGTAACTCAGATCACGCAAGGAACCTTTAACAGGAGACATCCTGTTTCTGCTCCTGGTAGGAGGGTGAAGACCTTGCTAGGTCATGGCCGTCTCCAAGTGCAACACACTCAGCGCTGACGTGAAGGCAAAGATCACACATTTCAGGTCATCTCAAAATGATTAAATATGAGCAGAAAGGCCCTGATACCCCACAGCAGAGGGTCATGCAGCTGGGGGTGCTGCCAGAGCTTGCCTGCATGGCGAGCTTGGGCACAGGGAGGCAAATTCCCTTCCCAGCATCCCCTCCAAAGGCAGAGATAAGGATGACCTCCTTTTCTCTTTTGTTCAGTTCTGTTCTCCATGGAATAGACTCAGCTTAGGGTCCTGCCTCTAGCATCAGGAATGGCAGATGCCCAGGGGAGAACACAAGATTCAAGTACAGAGGAGCAGTCCCCAGCCATCCATCCCTGCCTCCAGCAACTACAGATCCAAACCTTCTGAGGCAGGCACCCTCTTGCTGTGTTTATTAACTTGTTGGAATTTCAAGCCATTAATATGAAGCTGGTCACTGAAGCTGAATGTTTAAAAAAATACTCAGACCATCAGATATTGAACCACACAAAGGCAAGCAACTTTTGAAGCAACTAAGAATGGTACATGCTTCTGTCTACGGACCAAAATGTCCCAAATTCATTGGACACTTTGCAAATTCTTGGTAGATGAGCCTTCTCTTTAGAGTTCACTTCCCAGGTTGCTCCACGAGCCAGCAATACAGTGACAGATTCAATTTCAAGCAACAGGAAAACTAGTAAAAGTGAATTAGAATTAAAAATAAATCATCCAAGGCAAATCCTATCATATTATCCTATTTCGCACTTGGACATAAATAGTGACATTTTAGAATAGCAGTGTCAACTGCACATGGCAAAATATGGGTTGCAGTGGAGGAGTTTAAAATCCCTAAAGTGTCTCAGGACCATTTAGTACAACACAACTCTCTGACCCAGTGGGTCATCTCTGAAGTTAAGGAACATTTTGGCCAAATGGCTTCTAAAAGAAATGCACTTTAAGGATATTAATGTAATCCTTTTTCTGCCTGGCAGCCCAAGGCTTAATAAAGTTACAACTTTAAGGCATGTTTAATGTTAAACAGGGCTTTACATAAGGAGACTACAAAAGCGGAACTCAAAATTGTATTATGTGATTTTTATTAATGAAACTTAACAAGTGGACTTTCAAGTAAGACTTAAAGTGAGACTTCTCTTAAATTACAGTTTTCAAGTGTCACTAAACTCTTCTGCTGTGTCCTGTGGAAGCTGACTAGCTCAGCGTCTATTTCCCTGTCTGAAAATGCTGGAGCAGAACTTAAAAGAGTTGGAAAAAACCAACCTGCCCATGGGGAAATTTTTTAACCACCAGTGTCTAGAAAGGGTAATTTTCATTTTTAGGATTTTTTCACAGGATTTTAAAGTAAGCCAGGCTGGAAGGGAACTTGGCGGGGAATCTCATTTCAAAACAGTGACAACTTACATCTGTTTCCTCAAGAGCCTGGTCCAGCTAAGTACCAAGCAGCTACCAGGATGAAGACTTGAATACATACTTTCATTCCAAGTGATTGTTTTTTCTGCCTGGTTCAGCCTTTAGGCAATCAGGTGCTAAAGCAGCAAGTCCATCAGGTCTATTAATTATGGTATTAATTACTTAGTAGTGAATTATATTCACAGAGAAGTTAATGATAGAACACCTTTGACAAACCTAGAAGCTCCTTCAAGTTTTGTAGTGTCTTCTAGACTTGTTTAAGAATTAGGTAGACTTGTTCTGGGTCAGAAAACAGACAGTGAAGCCTCAGCTAACAATAAAACACTCTGAATTACTCATTACAACATAACCACACAGCACCTGAGAGCATCCCTTTTAAGTCCCTCCAAAGCACCGCAGAGTAAACAAAAAAATCCATTAACCTCTCGTCAGAGGTGAGATAGGGAACTCCTGTACAGGGCTGAGTTGAGAATCAGCTTCAAATCTAAGACACCTGACTCACTTAGACTGCGATCACAGCCTCAGTTACCTGGTCCAGACCTTGAGTACCCCTCCTGGAAGTCTAATACAATTACATTTGCACTGGTTGAAAATAGTTCAGCTTAGTGCCTGCTTTAATCCTCAGTCACTCTGTCATCCCTTATCTACAGTATAGATATAATGGAATATATGTGAGAGAAAGAGAAGACACATGAATATCATCAAAAGTGTGAGAGAAGCAAAGAACAGTGATTTCCAAAGCAATTTTGCAATAATCTACTTGATTATACATTTATATATATTTAAAAATAAAATCTTGTGATGCTTTGATTTCATTCTGGCCTTGAAATCAGCTTCTAAGCTTTGCTATGAAAAATCCCCCCCAAACTTGCCATGTGGAAAAAAGACACATGAATTTTATCTTTTCCATACATTTACCTTCCTCTGTCCTGCCTGGTGGTATGCAGTATTTGCACAGCCCAGCTCAGCTCAGGCTGCCCAGACCTGATGAGGATGGATGAGGATGAAGGTAAAGCCGAGAGGTTTACATTGTACAGACTGCCCACCCCAGGCTGCAGAGAGCCCTGTCTACACTCCGAGGCTGACACAGCGATTGCAAGGGGAACACAAACACATTCTGTGCTTTGGATCAGAAAAGCAATGATTTCAGCTGCAGATTAAGCAAAAACAGAAGAGGTCCTGAGAGTCACCAATAACTTACTACATTTCTTTAAATTACTTCCTTTCAACAAAATAAATTAATAGAAGGAGAAAAAACAATGAAAAGAAAATCTTGCTGCTGCTCTTCTAAAGCGTTTATTGTGCCCAGATTTTTGTGATTTCCCCTCAGCCTTCCAATGATGTATTCTGAAAGCACAGAGCTATTGCCATCAGGGGCGAGAGTGCCAGAAAGACAGGCAAACCCAACTGGCTCTGAATTAGTGGCTACCATCACTGCCTGCTGCAGTGGCACTGGGATGGACATCAGGGCAGGCTCCAAACTCAAGTCCAAGCTGAAGTGCTCTGGGAGGCTCAGGCAGCTGTGTCCTCATGGTCACGTGCACCTCAACCATCTTGAGCTTCCCTGAGCATTATGTCAATCTGGAAAGGAAACGCTTGATAAAAAAGCCATCACTGGCAACCAGGCAGAGCCTTGCTGGAAAAGACATGAGCCAACCAAGTGACAAATAACTCCTAGTGTGTGCTGAAAGAGTCATTGGAATGCCAGGAAGCTTAATTCTGAAGCCACGCATAACTAAATTTTGTCAAAATTGATTTTTATATTTAAGTGCTGCTGAGCCATAGCCTTATTAGAAATTACCAGAACTGGAAGCATGACACGTAGAAGAATTTGAAGTATTTTGATAGTCAAAAGAATGCTTAGATGCCCACTCAAGTTAGCACACAAACACTACAGCAACATCAGCATCCCCCATTTATTTGTTTTGCCCTTCCTCCCCCCAAAAAGGCACCCTGGCACACAGAAGAAAAGACAGTGAAGAAATAACAAAATTTGTCACAGTACTGAGATGTGTGAGAGTGAGAATTGTTAGAAACATTGATTCAAAGTCAGAGATGAGAGGTAGGTAGGAAGTGAACACCAGCATTGGCTAGACTACAGCATGAGACTCATCCTGGGGAGCAGCCTTTTTGGCGTAAGAATATAAAATCAAAACAAATCACCAAACCAGTATCATATCTGAGCCATCCAGAGGTTTAACTGATTTATTTTAACTGTCACAGACAAGAGGGGGAGGGGAAGACAAGAAGGGAAAATAGGAAATAGATAAAAGCTTCAAGTGAATCCATAAGCCTTCCCCTGCTGGAAAACCAGTCCACAAGCTCTTTAGATTAGAAACATAATTTTATTTTTTGTCTGTACAATACAAGAGAGGCCCAGAAGACCTATGAAGTTTCATAGAGCTGCTACATTACAAATAAATAACAATAACCCACTTAATCTCTTCTTAATGCAGTCCTGAAGGGAATGCAAGTGAGATTATCAACCGGCAGCATTTACTCAGCGGAACTTCAACTATGGTTCACAGCCAGAAATTCCTATCCCTCCTCCAAAGTGTCTGTTGGCTTCAATAGAGCAAATACAAACTTCAATACTTGGATCATAAGCTGTTAAAGAAGTTTTGTTACAAAAGGAGGGGAAAGAAGAGCATGTAACTGCGTAAGCACGGCAAGAGACTTTGCATCAGATCCAACAAAAGCAGTGGAAGTGGGTGGAAGACAATCGAAGAGAAAAACAAAACCACGATTGCAACATAGGTTGGAGGCCTTGAGAGCTCCTGCTCCCTGTGCTGCTGCTTTGCTGCAGCGCAGAGATGGCAGGGGCTGTGGTCAATGCCATCCCCATTCCAGCTTCTCACCCGGTTCCCATGCAGAGAAGGGCTGGGTGGGATGGGATTGCCTCATCCAGAGGACCTGCTCCATGTCAGGCTGTAGAAGAACGTGACAGATGCAAATGGGCATTGAGAGAGAGAGAGAGTAAAAATGTCATACCAAAACCACACTTACAGCAACCAGTTTTTCAGGAGACACATTCCCTCCTTTCACATCTTGTTCTTCTGGCTCTTCGTTTTCCTTATTGTCAGTGCAAGAGACAGAGTCTTGGACTGAGCAAGTGCTAAGCAAGTCTGGCAAACTGGTAGAAGGATATTTCAGAAGATCCCCTTCAGAAGATTCCTACCCGAGAGACAAAAAGTGTATTACATGACGTGCAGAAAAACACCAGTGTCACAGTAAAACTGCTCCATCTCACCTGCCCAGTTGTGAGCTCCCTGGTAATCCTCCCCCTGTTACAAACTTTCGTGTGCTCACACTTTTAATGGTCTGGTTATAAAAAGCAGGCTTGGTTTTAAAGTGCATATATAGTAAACATAGGCCAATACATGTTTAAAACATTTAGATTTTATAAAGGAGAATTTAAAATAAATGCTTCTCCAGCAGCCTGTTCCTCCCTACTCTGGGTTTAGTAAACATCATTGCAAGTGGACTGAGAGTTGACAGACCTCATTACTCATTCCACTGCATCCCAAATCACACCCTGTGCTCCTGTTCCCTCCCTGTGGATATTCCCTTCACATGTTTATCTATCTACACACATACAAATAATACACTGACAACCCTGTTTAGGAGAATACAATGAAAGCCGACCCACCAATCCTCTACCAACTCAGTCCTGATGCTCCAGCATCTGTTTCCAGTCTTTGCCATCTTTTCTGGCAGGCAAACACGTGCCTCAGCCAAAAGCAGTGGCCAGACAGACTCATTGCTTTCAGAAGAAACTCTGTGTTACTGAGCACTCACCAGGCCAAATGGCAAAGCTGCATTTCTGTACTAACAAATAATGCCCATAGGGAGATGCTGGGGAACACTTCACCTATCTACACCTTTTCTGGGGCTGCCAGCAACACAGCACAGGCTGTATTCTCTCCTGCTTGCCTTTCCAAGTGCCCCTGTCAGGGACATGAAAACTGTCTGAGTGCACAGAGCACAGGACAAACAGATTCACAGCCTGATCAGGAAAGGGAAGTTTTATGCCCTAAGCTTATGAATTATGATTATTTTGATGAGCTCACTTTATGAACAAGCATTTAATTTTAAGAAGAAATATATGCAGTCTACTACCTTGTGTTTTGGCAGAGCCCAGCTGCCTAAAGGAAACACAGAATGTACCTACTTCAGGTCAAAGTGTGGTGTACCCAGAATAAACACTAGTGGAGTTAACACCACACTGTGACCCTGAAGAGGGTCTGCAATGAACTTCAATGTCTAACACAAATGTTAGAGAAGTTACAGGCTCTTCACTTTGAATACGGTGGAATAGAGCCTCTTCTTGAAAAACATGTGCATACAGTGTCTGGGGAAGCCTCAAGAGCATCCAGACATTAAAGCCACAGAAACCTGCTTTGGGATGGCTGGGGAAATCTGAAGGTGAAGCTAATTAAATATTTAAAACTGACACAGTGGCTTGCTGACACCCTGGAAATGCAGGTACGTAAGTGCTCCACTTGGGCTGCGATGTTCCTGTCACCATCTCAAAGTCCCTGGTGACCCCCATCTTGCAGCCAGGTCCAAATTTGAGACCCCTGGGTGCTTTTGGGAGTCAAATGGCCACCCACCAAATACCTGCAGCAACCCAGGTCTGGGAGCAGCAGGATGCGATCCATGGAGGAGAGAAAACGGGGTGAGCAAGATCTTAAACAAAGAACAAAAATATTGTGTAATATCCCCTCAGCCTCTTCTGCGATCAAGGCAGAACGAAGAGTCCAACCGATAAATGAGTTCACTCTCATTTCCCTGAAATTTCATGTTCCTTTATCTGTAAGAGCTCCACTCCACGCTATTAACAAGGACAGAATAAGGAACTCAAGCCAAGAGATCATCATCAAGAAATCTCAGACACACAGATAGGACAGAGATGAGAGGTACACAGGCTGTTGCAGGCAGGAAGCAGAAGAGGCTCAGAACAGCCTGCTTTACTTGGCATGTAATTTTAAGAAAATGGTTTTGGCCAAAACTTAGGTAACGTCTGCATGAATAAATACTCATCTGCACACTGAGTGACAGTGACAGTACAAGCAAATCATTAATTCGCTCTATACTGCGCTGATTTGCCACAGATTTATGGCAGCTACTAATATATTTCCCCTTGCTGTGCCCTAAATTTAGTGCAGCAAATGTGCACACGTGATTCCCTACGGAAAATACGCCCTTTTCACGCAGCACTTGCACAAACATTTGTGGATGTACATTTGTGAGACCACCCAGGAGATGTCTGTACCTTGCTAGAGACCACCAGCTGCACCAGGCCAGCGGCCGAGCGAAGGAGGGCCACGGCGTCCTGGTGGGAGAGCCCCACCAGCGACTGCCCGTTGATCATGAGGAGCTCGTCGCCGGCCATCAGCCTGCCATCCCTGCAGAAACAGAGTGGGAACATGGAGCTGCAGGGAGGGTCTCCCACAGTGCCAGGCTCTGGTGGCATGTGGTGGGGTGTGGAGGCATGGACTACAGGTGATCTCACCCAGCTGAGCTTGCACTGATCAGTGCAGTGTTACTTTCTAAAAAGATGGGCTCAGAAAGGTGCCCACTTTGAGGAAATGGAATTTCCCACAATGAGGAAACCACTGTTATAACCAGGGGCATTTCACCCTCTTTGCAGGGCTGAGACCCCACAAGTCTTCTCCGTGACCCACTGGATTAGGTCAGGGAACAGCAGCAAGCCCCATCTCCACCCCATCAGGAACAACAGGGCTGGCAGTGAGCACCCTGGGTTGCACAACCAATCCCACAGGAAAGGCACATCTTCTGAAAAGGAACTTCGGGGACAAGCCCTACAAGCCATCAGGCTCCTTGGTTTTCCCTCCACCACCAAGGAAGTGTTTGATCTGTCTACAGTTTGGACTAAACCTTCTAGAAGAAGCTTCGGTGATCAAACACAAAAACATATTTTTAAACTGAAAATGCCATATTCTCACCCTCACACAATGGGAGGGCTAAACCCCTACACTTTTCTCATGAACCCGAATAACAGCAATGGCAGTGGACATTCCATCACACCCACCACCATGAAGGCACCACTGTCACCTCACCTGTGTGCAGAGCCGCCTTCCTCCACATGGGTGACAATGATGCTGTGAGGGGACCGCTTCGACCCTCTGCCTCCTGTTATCTGGATTCCCAGCCCGTCCGTCCCCTTCAGGATGTGCATCTTCCATATGCGGCAACCTTCTCGCTGAGAGAAAATGTGCAGAAAGTCCTTCAATTTGGATTTGGAACACCAAGAGGGGGCTGGGAGGGTATGGGAGGAAGCTATTTAGCACCGTGCTGCCCATCACCGCACACCTGTATAGCCCAGGCTATACTGGTGTTTCCGCTGAGCTTTGCTATGTTAGCTGTGGTCCAAGCGAAGGAGGCAGAAAGGAGGAGGCAGCACAGAGCAGGGTCAGCACGCAGAAGTTTCCTTGCAGGGATGTTTGCAGCTTTTCTGAGCCATGCAGAGGCACTGCTCTCAATGCCCTGATCCTTCCCGAAGCAACCAGAGGCCTCAAACCCCTTCGCCAAAACTCAAGGATGAGCTGTGCAGGGCTGCAGAGGAGTAAGATGTGGTTTGAGGGGGACCTTGAACATCAGGTGGTGCAGCTGCTGTTGCAGCAGGCACCAGACCGGCATCACACAGCAGTGTTTCCCTCTCCAGAGGGGTTTGCAGGATTTGAGACACAGGAAAGAAAACACCAACTTCAAATTATCAGCTGCCAATCAAGTATTTCTTACTGGGCAGCTGTCGTACAGATTGTAAATAACAAATTTACCCGCTGTGGAGAATAATTTTCAGTTTGAGCAAGGTAATAAGCAATGTTCAGACACCTTTATTGCTTTAGGTTATTTTTAATTGCTATAAAGATTTATCCAAAAAGCGGTTTACAAACTCCAGCGCAATATGAAATGCAAAACAAAACTGGCTCCCATGAGTCCTACTGGCAGGACTGGGCACAAGGAAACACAAGTGTGACAATATCAGCAGAGCAAAAAAGGAAAGGAAAAAACAAGCAAGCAAGACAAGTAAGGCAGTTGCCAGGACACTGTCAGAGAGGGGAAGAACCAGGATTACAGAATTATGAAAAACCCTTAGAAGTTTTCAAGCTTGCAAAACATAATAATGCACAATTCGGAGGCAATTTTTAAGCTATGTGTTGTAGTCACCAGGTACCGGGTCAGCTATTTCTGACAGGGTGTGTTATGCACACAAGTAACATTCTCGCAGTACCCAAACGCCCAAGTAGCAAAGATGATTAAAATTTCATGGCAAACTGTGAAGAGCATGCACAAATTGCTGCTTGTTTCTGAGAAGGAGAACTGCTAAATATATCGGCAAACCCGAGCATTGTGGCAGCAACCTGCAGATTTTAGGCCAGTGGTGTTTGTCAGACTATTAAGTGAATAAAATGTGCTTTGTTTTTTTTCCACTTGATCCCTGAAACTTTTAAATATGACTTTTTAAGATACAGGAACAAACAACAATATCTTAAGAACAAAGTGAAAAATAACAAGAATAATTAATAATTATCAATACTAACATTACTAATGGGAATGTTAACATGAATATTAATAATAATAACAACTATGATATTAATGAATCCCCGCAGGTTATTTTCATTTTATTTTAACAGAAAAACCAAACCAGGTTCCTTAAGAGGTTACCCGAAAGATTGAGCCTGAAAACATACACCTGTGGGTAATTTGTTAACTTGAGAGCCTTCCAGATGGGCAATATCCCAGCAGGTTTAACTGGGATCGTCAATGCCTTGATAAAAGCCCTGCTGCATAACAGGACATGTCAGGACAGAGGACACTTTAAAATAAATTAGAGTGACACATGAGACACTGTGTTAAATTCAGGGGCAAGAGTCAACTATATTTATCTAGTTAAAAAACAGAACTGAGCTACAGCACGAAAATGCTCCAGAGAAGTTTTATTGCTATGAAATACCTTGCACACATAATGAAGACAGTACAACAGAGAAACAGAATCTCTGTGCCTGCCCCAACCAAGCTGAAAGGATGACCATCCATTCCCCTCATAAGACACCACTTTGAATGGGAGCAGACATTCCAATAAAGTTTAACAATGCAGTCATAAAATTGCCTTTAATGACTTGCAAAAGCTTTTGGGAACCTAAGTTACAGTAAGGCCCGTGATGTGCAGTGCCTGGCTTGCACTCCTCAGCACTCCTCACTATCACACATTTTATTACAAAAAAAATCCCAAATTTATTCTTAACTGATCCACTCTCAAATATTCATATACAGAGCACTTAATAAGAGCAAATGGCAAGACTCTGCTGCTCCTGATGCAGGCACCCATCTCATTCCCTTTGACTGCCCACTAAAATCAAATGCCCTTGCGAAGTAATCAAAAGCACTTGCGAAGTAAAGCACTACACAGTCCAAACATGGGCAGAAGAACACACCCACAATAAAGACTGCAAAACCATCTGGCACATGCCCAAACATGTATTTCGTTCACTCATTTTCAAATGCCACTGTCACCAACTCCTGTGTAAGAAAAGGCTGTCCCTTCAGTCCTTGGTCAGCTGCAGGCATTTCACTGGGAATAAACAACCCAGCGTCGCCGACCGGAAATCAGAACCCCTCACTGTTCTTTCCCTTTTCTTCATAAAACATTCATAGCTCTTCACTTAACCACGCGCTGAAAGCAAACGCCCCCCACCAATACACACGTACCTCTGAGGGATGTCACTCCAAGATTTTGAAAGCTATGTATTAAAGAGCAGACTGCCAGCCTTTCCTCGAAGCCTCCGGAGAAAGGGGGTGTCCACCAGAACCCCCTTTCCCTCCCCATGAAACTGCTGTGTCTTTTGTGCAGAGCAGCATGGGATACTTCACAGCTGGCTAAAAAAGCTGCTGCTTTGAATGTGCATCTTAGGTGAGTCCATCGCAGGAAAGCCTTAATAGTAACGCTCTGTGCCAATTCCAAGGATTTGTAAATGCACTTAAATTTTACTTAAAGCTAGTTTTGTTGAGTTATTGGAGACTCCCAGGTTCAACTACACAAAGCTTAAATGCTTTAAAAAATGAGAAAAGAAAAAAAAGTAGTAATGGATGTGTTTATTTTTGGAAATATTTTGAAGTGTCATATTTTCAAGCTTTTCTTCATGAACAAAAAGACTACAAGCTCATTTAGTCTTTAAATGAAAGCTAGGATTCTGGTGCATTCACTCCACTCCAGAGACTTTCAATACCCGAAGGAAACTCCAAGTGTAGTTAGATTTGGCATTTTGCAGGTATGATGTCACTGCCCTTGGAGCCTGCTTAATCCCTGCCCAGAGGACGAGTTTAAATGCTAACCGGTCTTCTTTGATCGGCTGCACGATTCCGGTTGCTGCTCAGCTGCTGTCAGTTCCACATTTCTATTAACATCTGAATTTTCCCATCTTCTCAGAATAATTCTCACAGCTTCACTTCTAAATAACTCAGAATAACCTCCCCCTAGCTTTGTTCACCAGTGACACAAGAAATCTGCACACGTGCGCTCACAGCTCTTGGTGCAAAGCACTTCAAACACAAAGCACAGATGTCCTGATGCCAATCCAGTCTCAAACTCCAGAAATCCGACTGAAGTCGGGAGAGCGAGGCACTACCAGCTCCTACTGCAGCCAGGGACCAGGTGATATCCAGCTTTGGTTACTCTTTAGGAAACTACATTATATCCCTTAACCAAAGGCAGGTCACAAGCACCGTGTGCAGCATTTGAGAACAGGCTCATGACATAACATGGGATGAATACTTGTATATGACAATCTAAAAAATATCATGAAGTTCACCTGAGAATTGGCCAGGATGGACACTCAGAAAGACATGCTTGCTGTGAGAGTTTCAAAGGAATAAGAAGCAGAAATTCATTGTTAGTGACTTGAACAAACCTTAACTCTGCCCAGATGCACCCGACGGACTTTGCTTGTAATCCCAGGCAGCAGCAGCCCTGCCTACATGGATTCCTCCCAACAAAGGATTTCATGGACATGATGAACTAACATTTGTCAAAGTCAGTCTCAGAGGAGGAGATGAGATTGGGTCATCTCTTGAATTCCCTTCCAGACTTGCATTTTTTGACTTCCCTCACATAGCAAGCAGAAACACAAATGGTCAAGTCAGGCTGCAGGTGGACTAATGGCTAATTTCTGTTCTCTGCAGTTACATTACTCTTAGTGGCTCAACTTTCCTCCCAACTTGGCTCTTTCAAGCAGGCAGCCCTTTGGACCAGATTTTTCCACTTGAATCTGATCATCTTCAAAGTGCCTAGGTTACAAATAATTAAAATGTTTTAAAAGATATTATGAATACTCTGCTTGGATTAAATGCAAAGCAGGGGGCCCAGAGGGGAAGGGTCATCTTATGTAACAGACCACAAGCGAGAATAGAGAATACAACTGGCAGCTTCCAGCGGGTCCCCACAGGCCATTTTTCTCCACCGTGAAGCCATTGTACATCAGGCAGCGTCTGCTGAGAGCGAGCCTACATCTGGAATAAACTAGGAGTGCTGCAGATCAGAAAGGGAGCGTGCTGCCAGCGCGACGTGGGGAAGCTCGCCTTCCGCCTGCTCCGAGTGCACACCATCAAACGCTCCACTTCATAAGCACATCATTAATAAAACAAAAAGGAACGTTCTTCCTCCGAGTGTTGAGGAAAATAAATAAATAAATGAGCCAAAGACATTGGAGGCATTCTTTCCCCCGCTTCTCCTTCACGAGCTAATTGCAGGGGATTTTAAAGGGGTTTGACTTATTTTGACTACGCTGTGTTCAAGAAGCTGCAAATCTGTGTATGCAGAAGAAAAAAAATGGCTCTGAAATCTTTAATAAAAGACAAGCTTGGCAGGAACAAGGTGTAAACAAATGGAAAACAGAAATGCCGTAAGTAGTTAAAAAGCCAGACAGTAAAATGGAAAATGTAAAATAGTTGTCTATGAAAAAGCACTTTCTGTCACAGCAGCAATTCAGATGAACCTGATGTAAATATGTAACAATTTTAAAACAAAAACAGAGATAAGCCCTGATAAGAATATCAATAACCATGCAAGGTCTGTATGCGCACACTGACTGATTGACATGGACCTGAACGCAGCCCACGGGATGTCTCCCTCCCTCTGCAATTCAACGTAGATTTTTACTGTCTGTCTGCAGAGACCAGTTCCCACTTACAAACTTCATGGGGCTTCCCATTAGGAGTAGCAGAAGCAAACAGTGAGATCTTCCTCACCAGCCACGAAGCTGCTCTGGAAATGCAACACTGAAGAGAGAGTTCCAAGTTCCATGCATTATAAAAATTTACTTCAATAAGCTTCACAGCAGCTGGCAACCAGCATGCTGATCACAAAGAGCTGAAAACCAGCACAAAATGCCCCAAACAGAAACACATGACATTCAGACCTGTAGTGCAACAACCTCCTCTACATGAACAGGGAGAACATTGGGATGGTCATACCAGCACATACCACTGCCCAGCATCCTTCACTGATGTTGGATAAATTAAAAGCACTACTCCCAGTTCCCTGCCTCACCTTGGATCACATCCTGCCTCCTCCCACTGTCCCCATTCCCCAGCAGGAAGGTGGGACAGACAGATTGGTAGCTGGGGAATTAACTTGCACCATCATGTACCAGGTGAGCAGCTTGAACACGTCAGTCTCAAGATACAGTCAAAAGCCATCACTCTTCACATCACAGATATTAATGCGAATGACTCAGTACCAGAAAATCATGCCAAAATCTGATTTTTGCAGGTTCGTAACAAAGCAATTATTTCATTAGTGGATAATGAGTGTATTTTTTGTCTGATCTTAGCCAGGTTATTTTTAAGGCTGGTCTGACAGCAGGACTCCTGCTTTCATCTACTACCCTGGGTTTTGTTTTCGTTGTTGCACAAGCAAGCTAAACAACTCCACGATAAATCAAAAGCAGGGGAGGAAAAAAAATCTTAAATTTCTCTATCAATAAATTATTCCAAGACAGAAGTTCTTTGTTCATCCTTGGTGCCTATGAAAGTTTCTTAGCACCAAACCACTGAAGCCTTTGGCTTCTACCTCTGGATGATGCAAGTCATACAGTGTGCATCTCCTACACTACTTAAAAGAGGGGGAAAATCCTCAAACCTAACAGGAATCACACAGCACTGATGATATGAACTCTCCATGTCCTCAAATTAGGAGCCAGGAGCACAGACACAACTGTGATTGCGTTCAAGTGTTTGTTCCTGATCTCACAAGTCCCCTTGTTTGGACAAACAGCCTCCAGACACTTGGCATCTTTTCACTGAAATGTGAGTACTATCCCTGTGAAAAGAGAAGTGTCCTAGAGAATGAAGCCTGGGGAACAGTAAAAAGCAAAAACATACCCTCCCCCAAACACAAACACATAATTAAAATACACAAAACAGGCAGCACAGCAGAGTGGATGAGAATTCCACAACTTAAGACTGTCGCCCAGGGATCCATCTCCCGAGACAGACTGCTTGTTGACATCATCTCCTTGGCAAGGGCTTTAAACATTTTATCAGCCAGTGCAAGCACCTGAACTATACCATCACCCCTTACAAAAGTCTGCTGGAGTCATTTGTCATCCTGAGCCATCACCATCTGGATTGCACCTCTCTGAGCTGTTCCACTCTTGTCATCTACTGAATCTTTATTGTGAGATCAGACAAAGGATTTTCTCCTCTGTCTCTCACCCTGGGGGGTTTCTGCCTGGCAATTGCCCCTGAGGAGCTCAGGCTTTTAAGGGTTACAGGTGTTTGCACTCCACTGAGTACCTGACCCAGTCCCACGCTCTTGCTGGGCTATTGGGAATGGGTGGTTGTTCAGTCTGAAGTTTCTCAGGAAACACCCCTGCAGCCTGCAGTAGGAGCCTGGGCTCCTCTAAAGCCCAGCCTAGAGGAGGTCACCACACGCTGATGTCAGCTAAAGAGCGGTCTCTCATGGGGACTAGTATTACGTCCGTCCACAACAAGAATCTTTTGGGTTTGCTCAGTGCTTTCAGCATTCTGCCTCAAAAATTATGTGTACGTAGCTTTATAATTCCAACAAACGCCTGAAACATTACAGCACCTCACAGCATACTCTGTTTTTAGGCACATCCACTTGGTTTCAACTATTCACACTTAATGATTAAAACATAAAATGGTGTGAACTTACATTTCAGCTAAAGCTAGTCATTTGCATCTCACTTGTGAGTTTGCTGTATCTTTAATATGGCACACAAAATACTAAAAAAAAACCAAACACCCACTTTTTGTATAGGCAGGAAATGCTTTCATAGTGGTGCTCTCACCTATGGTTTGTGATAGCTGAGACCTCCTGCAACATAATCTCAAACATTCCTGTGCTGCCTTCAGGGATAGCTCATTTCCAAGAGTGAGGACCTCGTTTCAAGGTGACACAGTAAAACCAACACATTGTAACTCATCCATTACCAGACTATCCCCACATCCAAGCACCTTTGGAAAATTCAGTACAAAAACAAGATAAAAGGACAGGTTGCTACTCAAAATTAAAATCTACAGCACCACATCTGTAGCTATCACTTAAATCACAGCAAAGGCAGACAGAATCTTAAGTCAGTTGAAAAAATTTGACAGCAAGCAACTTAACCCCAGAAAATTGTGACAATTGTTGTTTCACGACAAGGTGGAATATAACTGGCAGCGAAAAATATTAACTGTAATTTCACTGCTAGTTACATCAAAGCACTTCCTAAAACCCCAAGCAAAAACAAGGCCAAGTTTTGTCAGTGCTGTACAGCTACAATTAAAAGACAGCCCTTGTCCCTAAGAGAGTTTACAACCCAAAACAGGCAACAAAGAGGGAAGACAAGCTTATCACAGTGCACATTGAAACTTCAAGACAGTAGATAGCCTCAGGATCCACGTTAATGAAAGTTGGAAGAAAACACAACAGATAAAAAGATGTTAAGAACTGAATCAGATTCTGAGGAAGGCCTTTACATGACTAAAAGTATCTCCATTAACACCTAAAAACAGTGTTATTTATGTCTAACCATGCATCAGAAGAATCCCATAAAAGCCTTGATGAAACAGTAATTACTGCTTAGGTTGCCAAAAAAATTGATGTAAAGCAACTTAGCTTCAGTAGCTTTACTGGACTATCTTGCTCACAGCAAGTTTTTCATTCTGGTACAGCAAAAGGGCGAGATTTTTTTCCTCATCAATTTTAACAAAATAGTAAAATGCTTAAAGCCATTACATTATCTCAAGCCTCACGTTTTGATTCCTGTAATGTGCTATTAGCCTTCCTCTTCTGCTTGGCAAGATAAGGAACATTTTCCACTAACCAAAAGTCAA
This sequence comes from Oreocharis arfaki, assembly GCA_013398015.1. NCBI lineage: Eukaryota > Metazoa > Chordata > Aves > Passeriformes > Paramythiidae > Oreocharis > Oreocharis arfaki. Next base: position 229,254 of record VZRR01003260.1, read on the forward strand.
GGTAACGCTGGCATTTACCAACACTAATTGGCAAGTACTGCTATAGAAAGGCTGTCAGCCTTTCCTAACTGCAAAGTAAAATGCAATTCAAAAGCATTCATCCCCACCCGAGACGAGCCATGTCAGTAAGAAAGCAATAACGGGCTCAAAGAATGAAGAGAGCTGCTGACAAAATGTAGCATGCAGTTGGAGCAGTATAAAAGGAAGATCTGGCCAGTTCTCTACATACACACACGTCTGTGTGCACCTGTGTACAGGCTCACACGTCTGGAGGGGGTTGTGGTCCATGCAAGCTGGGCTCAGTTGGGCTGGAAGGAGCAAAGATGGCTAGGCAGGCACACTGGTGGCTGTGACCAGAGTAATGGGGTTAACAGCATGGAGCCAAGATCCTGAAGCACTGCCGTAAGTCAGGCCTACCCAAAAACTCTACAAAGAAAGGCATTAACATTCCCTTGCCACTCCCCTTTCTCTCCTTAATAGATGGCACACTGACTTCAGAAAAGCATCACGCACAGTTTCCAGGGCCACTGGATGCCAATCTGCTTCCATCCTGGAAAGGCATCCCACCACAACCCCACCCCACAGTGCCACCACCACCCAAGACACCCGGAACTCCTCCCGTGCCATGTATCTCTGCCACTGGAGAAATACTGAAGTGCACAGTCCCAGGCCCTCTCACCTGCCTCCATGCCACCTTTAGACAGTTTCCACCAGCCATTGATAAATTTGGATCTGGATTTCAAGCCCTTAATAATTTGGATACTTAAAAAGGAGTAAGAGGATTCAAGGGCATTCTGGGGGTGTCTTGGTTTTGCTTCTATCAGCTAGCTTTTTAAGGGCTTTCAGAGCATCCTGCTGGGGCTGGAGAAAGCCAAGATAGCCAGTCTGTTCTGGTACAACTCATCTTTGTCCAAGCTCCCTCTGGCTTCATCAGTGAAAGCCTCTCATCATGCCAGCCAAACCTGGATCAGTTTAAGTCCCCTTTGACAACCAGACTCCCACCCCTCACACTCCTAATCTAGTCTTTGCTAACCTCAGTCCTGCTTCTGATCCCTGCCCATGCCAGCTGTATCTGGCCATCTCTGGGCACCCCTTTGGGGCTGAAGAGCTACAGAAGCAGTGCGCAAACCTTCCAAAAACACCATGACAGAGAAACTGAGAACAAAAGTGAGGGATTCTGTCCTACCAAACAACACACTGAAACCACAGGACTCGTATATTGTGAGGAAACCTCACAGTTCCCTTTTCTTTATCGTTTTTAGTGGACTCCATCAGTCCCTTCCCATTTTCCTCTTCCATCTGTGTCTATATAATTAAAAGCGTGCAAAACTCCACCCTGTCTCAGGCCACTGAATAAAAGAAGTAAACTTTGATACCTGTGTTTAAGCTCTTCAATCTTCCCAGGATGTGATGGATCATTACTCCAGCTCAGAGATTGCCTAATCTTAAATCACTGCCCTTGACTCTCACTGCTGCCAGCCTGGGTCCTCTCCAAGGTCAGGTCTGGTTTCCAGATCTTAGAGATCTTCCTGCCAGGCAGATACACAGCTTTGCTGCTTTGAATCCCCACATTTTTAAAAGGCATTTAGGTTCATCCTAAAAACATTGCAGCATAACTTAACCACCTGTAAACATTAAATGCTGCTTGCTAATTGACAGGTACAATATTTACTGAGGGTTACACACCAGCAGACAGCCTAGCAGATTTGTTTATACACAGTGATAGCAATGCCAAGTAAAAGGAGAGACAGATCAAGATCTGAGAGATGAAAGCAAGCCTGAAGAAGGGGACTGGCACATACACACAAACCAGTAACACAGGAATCTCCTGGCAGGTTCACTTGACAAACAGTATTCATCTCGCCTGTCGTTTCACGATCCAGCATTGCTGTCGTGAGCAGCATGCACAGAGAAAATGGGAGAGAAAATGGCAGAACAACCCCATGCTTGTGGGAGAAGCGCCCTGAAAGCAAAAGGCACTGAAATGACATGTGGATGCCTCAAAAGCACTCCCAGCACAACATCCCCTAGGCACTGGCCATGAGCTGGCCACTGGGATCAGCACAGCAGTGGCTGAAGACATGCAGACAAACCCAACCTCTTCTCCCCTATTTTGGTTACAGCAACTTCAAACTAACTTTCTACAGAGAGAAAAAAAAAAAAAAAGGTTATTTTCCTGAACTACACATTTCAGTTTCAGTAAAGCTCCAACCTGCCTCCTGGGGTGAGAAAAGAGCAGTGGAGAGGACCAGCGATGGACATCCATGCGGGTCCCCACACGGCTTCTCAAAGCCTTTCCTCCCACCTGCAGCCAATGTCTAGTCTGCCACAGGCTGGCTCTCCCCCCTTGAAAGCAGATATAGTGCTCCCCAAGGGCTCACGGCTGACAGCCCTGGATATTCAATTAGTCAACATGTGGAGGAGATGGCGAGCGTAGGGCTGGCAGTGGGGATGAAACTGCTTTCCCCATGGAGAGGGTGCCCTGCCAATGCACCCCATGCCTGCTCAGGAGGAGATAACTCATCCTGCGGCTATGGGAGGTTTGGCTCATGCTTTGAAGCTTGGAAGGAGGCTGCAACTTCTGACAGGACATCCTGGATGCCGTTTTCAAAAGGCTCCTGACACGACTGGATCTCATACGCCTGAGTGCCAGGTCACGCTTTGAAAATGGAGCTGGAAGTGAGATCTGAGGCTCCCAAGTGTATTTATTCCTTGCTTTTCTTTCTTTTTTTTTTTTTATTTTTTAACAGGACACAAATACTTTCGAAAATTTTATTCACCATCCCTATTCAATACTTATTAAGAAACTGAATTAAGCCACTCATTACTCTGATAGCAGCTACCCCACAGATGCTTTAAGTGATGGGCTTCTATAAGGTCCCCTGGTCTTTAAAAAGTAAAGGATGAGCTAGGCGTGCTATTCAAGCTCCAGCTATTCACATTTCTCCCATTCAAATGTCAGGAAAATGTAATTAGTACTGACACAGACGGAGGTCATATTTCCAAGCAAAATATTAGGGGGGAAGGAAATAAAAATTTTTTAAAAAAGAAGCAATTTTACTAAATGACACTACGCCACAACTGAACAGATTATAGCTCTTGAATTTTTCCAGTGCCTCAGCTATGTTTTTACATTTTACAAAGCCATCTTGTATGTGCTTTGCATTAAAAATGTATTTATTGCTCGCATTGATACATATATGTTCTGAATTTAACAATTTACTCCTCAGACCAAAACCAAGGTAGCCCTAGCAGGAGATGGCTCTGGATCAAGAGTTTCTTTTTTTTAACATATATTTTTTTACATACATTTTTGGCTTTTCACTTCAAAAAAAAGTCTGATCAACTTCATTTACAACATGTGTTTAATTAGACATCTTCAGAACAGATTCAGCAAGTTTTTATACGGACCAGAGCTTTCAAAATACCAAATGATTCACTTATTTATTTTTAAGCTTTTAACGTTTTCTTTCAGAATGACTACAGTTATGAAGCTTGCAAGAACACACACAAACACCCTACCCTTTCTGTTGCACCATAAAATCAAATGTGTCTCACTGATGCGAAGAGCAAGTTTTTGCAATTATGCTTCTTTAAAAACCAGCGGTTTCTAAAAATTGCTTTTAGCTCCTACGAAGTACTTTAAATTAAATTACTGTAACTTCACAACCACGATCACCACTACCCTAGAGTAGTGCTGAGGAGCACTAATTCAGAGGGCACATTTAATCCTCTGCTTTTCTCAACAGAATTTAGTGATGAGATGTCTACTCACAGTGCTCTGTCACCAGCTTTGAAGTCTTAAAACCAAAACCAGCTGCTGCAGCCAGCCCCAAGCCCAACAAAGCAGCCTTCATCTGTTTATACTATCAGTGCCTCTGGAAAGATTGGCAGACAGTGCTTCTGGTGATAGATGCATACTGAAACCTGATCAAGGCTTGGGTTATTTTCCTCCATCCAGCAATGCTGCAATTCTAGACAGGCAACAAACCCCAAGATCTCCATGAGGACAAAGAGAGAAGCAATGAAAGCCCCAATCCCACTGTCGTCCCAAACATTAACAAATTGTCCATCTCATCAGCTCTGAGCAAAATCCACAATTACTTCCATGTGCTTCCCAGACACTGGCCAAATAAGTTTCGTAACGTGAACACATGCAACGTGGTCTGGTGCATCAGAAAGGGAAGCTTCAATCCCAATGTTAACACAAGCTGTAAAGGTGACATCAAGTTCAGGCAGAGCCAAACATGAAGCCCCAAAGGACAAAATTACCATCTTCTACTGACACCTCCTGCTCTAATGTTGTAGGGTCATCAGCTGTCTCAACAAAAAATCCTAAGGCCAACCCTGACAGGTCAAGAGATTGAAGGACCTTCCCCTCCATCAGAGATGGAGTATGACAGAGGTCTCCAACAATTATTATTTAACTCTCCAATCCTCCTGCCCCCTGTTTTAGACCCCATCCCACAGCTGGGTGCCCTGACAGCTTTTCTTGTCACCGCGAGGTTCAGCCCAAGGCCAGAACATTGAAACCAGAGAACTGCTTCAGAAATCAACCTGATTTGCTTACATACCTGATGCTTCTCTAGAAGAACCAAAGCAAACATACCTGGGCAGCCTGGTCCCCCATGTCTGGCATGCCACCATCTGACAGCCGGCCCCGGTACGGTCCCCCGGTGCCCTGGTGCTGCTCCTCCCCGTTGCTTTCTGCTTCAGAGGTCTCCGGCTGAGCGACCTCCACGTCCATCGGGGTGCAGTGCCCGTTCCCGTGCTCCGAGCCCAGCTTCTCCTTGCTGTCCTTGCTGCCCGGTGTCCTGGTGATGACCCCAAACTTCCTGGTCCTCTTCCCATTTTGAGCAGCTCTGTCTGCAGGCTCGGGGCTGGGCTTGGCTTTGGGGTCGCAGCTGTTGCTGTTGTTGCCGTTGGAGGGAGGCAGCGGGGCTTTGCGCTTGATGCGGCGCAACATGATCAGGTAGACGAAGCCGCCATTCCAGCACTGCTCGGCCAGGTAACTGCAAGGAAAGGGATGCGTGAGGATCACTCGCCCTGCAGTGCCCTCATCCCACCCCGGCATCCCGGCATGCTGCGCCCTGTGATCTCCATGCACTGTCTCAGCCAGCTGACTACCTGATGTACAGACATGTTAGGATAACTCGAGGCACTGGCAAACGCTCTCTTTCTTCAGTATTGGAAGAAAACACCAGGAATAAATAACAGCCCTACCAGCCACCCAGGCTGATCCCACCACAGCATAAAGTGACAGCTGGTAAATGCCACCAGTTCCCACAACCCTGACCTCCATACCTGCAACGCAGCAACATGGAAAGGTGGAGTAAGCAAAGCAAAGCAGAGAATGTTTCCAACAGAGTGTTAAAGTAAACAAGTATCTTCAAAAAAACCCCTAAAAATCAGGCAGGCTTCATTTGTGCAGCAGCCCATAGAGCATCTGCATCTGAAATGAGCCTCCTTACTGAAACTAATCTTCTGTTTCAGCATATATACATGCTTCGAAGGCCTCAGGGAAAACAAAATATCAGCCACTAGGGTAAGTAGGCACAGCACCAACGGCCCAGTACAGCAAAACATGGCACTACAAGGCATCCCAACTCCTTTACAGGAACATGGAAATCAGGTGGGTTTCCTTCATAGCAAAGTGAATCAAAACAGGAGCCAAGTGATCTCAGCTGTGCAAGGAGCAGCCCCCAGGTTCTCCCACCAGAGCAAAGCATCAGCTCCCCTCCCCAAGTCTCTGGACATGCCTTGGAGCAATTAACATTTCTGCTTCAAACAAACCTTCTGTGACCTTACAGAAACTGCACTCACTGATGCAAAAGGGGAATCTAACTTCATGCCTCTTTTAGGAAAGGATATACCTCAACCCAAATTCTTGAAATATTTGGGTTCTGAGCCAAGGGTGTAACCAACTGAGAGTACAAACAAGCTGGAATTTGTACATAGCAGGTTTGTATGTGCCCTCTCACACTAATTTAGGCCCCAAATTGCCTTTCTCACTAGTGAAGGCGGCATAAATATCCCAGAGCATCAAATAAGCCTCTGCTGCAGCTGCAATGAACTCTTCACTAATATGGAGCAGTTGCTGAACCTACAGCTTTTAGAGGAGATGAGAAACTAGGTGTGGAGTTGAACCACAGATCATGAGAGAAAATAGCATAGCACTTGTGCTTGAGAGAGGAGGAACCACTCAGGAGTCTGCCACCAAGTTTTTTCCATCCCTGCTGCTTGTAGGCTAATTTTCCCTTTCCCGTTCTTGAAAGTTGTTTGGCCTTAAAATAAATCCTTCAAACTTAATCCTGCACAGAGGTGACTTAATGGCAAAACAGGAAAAGCAGCTATGATAACCCCTGAAGCAAAGGAGTGAGGAAAGCACTCCCAACTACTCAAAGTAATCCAGACCAGCCTGGCAGTGGCTGGAAGTAACATAATGGGTGTGTGTTTCTGTCCAGGGACAAGAGCTGGTATTTTCACTCCACTTCTTTCCAAAGCTTCGATGTCCCCCACAGACAACACTGGTATTCAAATCACTTATATTTAATTAGGAAGACTGATGTTCAAATGAATACCACAACTAAATAACCTTAACAGCAGCCCTGGAGCAACAGACAGGAAGGACAAGTATGCTTGCTGTGCCAAAGTTCCCAGTGAATACAAACTGAACTCCAGCTCCCTGGACAGTCCTTTCAGTTTTCACCAGGCAATTCCTTTTTTTTCTCCCCCTTCTCCAGACATAAAGTGTATTTAAATAAAGCCCTAAACCCATCTTTTTCCAAATGGCTGAAATCAGACAGCCAACAAGCCCCAGCGGCTGAGAAGTCTCTGCAGCAAAGGTCAACTGTCTGGGTGGCCACAAGGTGACACTTGGCTCTGGGAGACACATGAAGCTGGCAGGACCTGAAGGGTTAGCCTAAAAAACAAAAAAAAATCCTGAACTGAGATGGAAGTATTTTTGATTATCAAGTTAAAAGAAGAATTCTTTTAATCAACTGAAAAGGGGCAGTTCTGTTCCAGAAACAATATGGGCTGCCTGTTTTTCACATTTATCTTTCAACTCAAATTTCAAGGCAGCCAGTAAAGTTGATTAAAATTCATGACTTTTGCTTGCAGCAATACCACTGCACTCTGATCCATCACACATAAGCCTGATAGCACTGCTTCTCCTGGCACATGGAAGCAGGAAAGCAGCTCCTCTTCCCATAGTCGTGTGGCTTACGTGGGTGCTGCCCACCCTGTCTTCATGCAGGGTCAAGTCTGCCTGACTTGTTTCGGTGCAGGTGCACATGTATGGGGCTTTTTGAAACACCAATCTCTGAACTAATTACTGATGTATTTTTTAGTGCCAGCAACCAAGTGCATGCATATCAACTACTTGATTTAGGAAGTAAGGGGAACAAGAGGGAACTCAGCATATGTCCAAAAAAAGTAATCCTAGAGAGGCAAAACTAATTTACTATTTCACCTCCACTCGTGGCATATTTATTCTGTTCATAAAGTGTAAGGCTATAAGAAAAAAGGGAGGGTTTTTTCCTATCCATTCTTCATACACAATCATCCCTCCAGTCTGGAGCAGGGTTACAGCGAGTGGTTATAGGTGCAGCTGCACTGAAGTCAACAGAGCTGTGCTGATTTACTCCATATGTTGGGATGGCCTGCATGTTCCAGGCATGCAGCCTGTAGTAACTCATGGGTTTATGTCTTCTTAAATACTTCTCAGCAGTTCAAAGAACACAGTAAGTTTCCATGAGAAAAAAAAAAGTATTCTCTAGGTCAGTGAGCAATTATCTTTGCACGGCAGCAAGTCACTGCATACACCAGATCATGTCCAGTATTTCCAGACAGGCTAAGTCCTGCTGGGACCAGTGATGCAGTAAGTGGCATCATTATCTCAAGAGTTTGTTTCAAACCAAAGACCAGGAAAACCAGCACTGATATAACACTAAACTCATACCACAAGATAGGAAACAAGAGGAAAATAATATACTAAGAAATTGTGGTCATTTTGTTGGTATTGCCCTCCCTTGGGATGATAACCAAGGAGCCTGAGCCACTTGTAATTTCTGCTAAGTACCTACTTAGCTGGCTTCCTTTTCCTTTGCCATTCTTTCCTGTCTAAGTAAGAAGCAAAAAAACACCAAGGAAGCACAGCAAGCTCTCAACACTGTACAAACAGGTAAGGTTGAATCAAATGAGTGAGAACCTTCAGATTTTAAACTGCCTTCTATCAATCCAGGAGCATCGTATGCCAGAAGGGAGTAGATGGGAGGGATATAATAAAATGTTATTATATAGCCTCTGGACCGCAGAAAACGGCAAAAAGATAGACAGGACCCCAAACCCCCTTTCTCAAGGGCTTTAATGTGTGCAATGCAGACAAGCCTGATTTGATAGATTTGGTCCCCATAGAGCACTCAAATTTTAGCAATCAATACACCAACAGTGTCTCAGGCAGGGCAAGATCAGAGCTGATGAACATATGCAGCAGCTCTCAGCACAGGTGTGGGGAATCAGCTGCAACCTCCCAGTTGCCACTCAGTTTAAACACAGACCTCAGCTTGGATGCAGAAGGTGTGTGGACAAAGAACATCCCTAATTCAGCGCTGATTGATCTAAATTTATTGAAAAATGAGACTCTCTGTTTCTCACTTTGGTATGCAGGGGATGGAATAGGTTTTGGTGAAAGCCTTGGATCTCATACAGCAGCTAAGAAACCTTGGGCAGATACTCCGTCTGCCACCGAATCGCAACACGTAACAAATTACATTATCACTGATTTTAAGAATGTGAGAGATTTTACTAGCTGATCATACATCTGTTAGCATCAGCTACCAAATCAAAACATTTTACCAGCAAAACACCCATCCACACTTCCTGTATTTTCCAGTCTTTGCACGGTAGTGTCAAATATCCCTGGCACAGCTGGGAGTCCCTTCAGACACCGCAGCATCATCTCTACAAACAGGATCAAAAAAAAAAATCACTGAAATATTGGTTTGGAAACATTTCTCAGTGGCATGCTCAGAAGGAAGGACCACCCAGCTGCGCCTGCTGCTTTGATCTCACCCTGGCACCAGTGCTGCTAAAACCCTAACCCATATAAAATGTAACCCTTAAGCAGTGGGGAAGACTTGTTCCTCTCTGTAGTAGAGAAACCATGAAAATGTTAATAATCCTTAAAACCAGAGGAAAATTGTTTTACACTTGAAACAGAGCTGGAAAGTTACCTCTTGCAAAGCTTAACCACAGGCTGGAAAATGCAACCTGTAGCTGGTATCAAGGGACATTTAACACTCTTTTTGTATCAGAGCTATAAAGACAGAGACACACGTTCACTTCCTTGGGAGACTACTTTGAGTTACCCAGCCAAATCCCATTTCTCCCCTACACAGCTGAGCTGACTGCTGTGATCATAAAAAAAGATAAACTCACTGAGTTTATTCCAACTTCCTTGGCACATATGTGAAGTGTCAGACTCGGAAGTAGTGTCTTAGACTAAGACAGTCATTTTTTCTTTATTTTTATAT
>VZRR01003260.1:238825-280863 GCA_013398015.1 Oreocharis arfaki
TATATATATATATTTGAGTGTGTGCATGTATAAATATAAAGGTTTACTGACTCAAAAACAGCATGCTCTGACAAGCTCTCTGTCACATTCTATCTCACTTGAACAAATGCAGACAGCCACACTGAGCCATGGAAAAACCAAAGCAATCCAGCAGCCATAAGAAAGCATCTGGACCCACTTTAGGGTCAGAAATACTGAAGTATGTTTATTTTACACTAATAATACTATTTAGCATTATACTCCAGGAATATACACTCCAGGAACCTTCATCCTGATAGAGCAGAAAGTGCTTTGGAAATGATACACACAGAGCATCACTGACATCTCGCCAGCCACCTCATTGTGCAGCTCACTAAGACATGGAACAGAAACCTCAGTTGAGACAACCACTTTCAGAGCCCCTGCTTAGCTCTCCCAGGATCTGTAATGCCCTTTGCAGGACAGACAGACCACTAATTTTTATGCTCTTCTCTGAAGGACTTTGGCATGGTAAAATATCTTGAAACTCAATCTTCTTTAGGCTGGAAAGACAAAGGGCAGTGCAGATCCTCACAGAACTGAAACCTCCAGCCCCAAGGGGGATTTTAAAAGCTAAACTTAACAAACCATTTCTCCATGACACCTGCAAATGAGCTAACTTGCTTTTCAGGTAAGGCAAATTAATGACTAATAGATAGTGACTGATGGAAGGGCACGGGGATCCTGATGAAACCCTCACCTCCCTGCCGTCACTGTGCAAGAATACCCAACCCACTGAGGACTGATTTTGGCAAGCACCAATGGGATCTTTCCACAGATTGCCACGTCTTCAGCCAGGAGTCAAGCCTGCCTTAATGCCTACAGGCAAAGGGAAACACCGACCTACAAAGTCCTGGGCAAACCTTGCTACATCCAAGCTTGCAAGAGGTTCCACCTCCTGAGAGCTGAAAGGACACCCCATGACTAGCCTTCTCATCCACCTCCTTGGAGGACTAAGCTCTCCAGCCATAATGTGTCTTAGCAGAAAGCAATGGTGTTGGTAAACCTGGCTGTTACTTCAACACAGTCTTGGGCACAGAGCTGAAGCACACCAGGAAGGAGCTTGATCCAATATCTCATCACCAACAAGCCCTTTCCTGCCCCAGGCTCTGCAGGCAGTGGCTCACACAAGAGACACAATGTTCTCTGCCTCCCTTAATAAACACGAGAAAAGGCAGAAAGGGCAAAGGAAAAGTCAGTCACAAGGCTCAGCTACTAATCCCACCCAGGGAGCGCATGTTCCCTGCACTCAAACAGCCCAGGGAACACAGAAGGTGCTCCCATCTCCCTTTTCAGGATGACCAACTCTCAGCACTCAGCTTGTGGCCAAGGTTAAGCAGCAACTCCCCCAGGTCTCCCAGAGGCCATGGCTCTCTGTGGCACACTGGATTTTTCTCAGGATAGCCAAATCAGCAGCTTTCTAAAAAACAAAGCTCTCAATCCAATGTTTTTGTCTATGGCATGTTTTTCACAATTAAATTTATAGCAAAGAATGCAACTAGACTTGTTGAAATTTTGAAGAAAAAACAACTTTGGAAGTTAAATTTCAAGGTATATTTGGTAAGGCTGGCAGGAGGCCTTGGGCAAGACCTCCTTGCACATTGTGAAATCCTGAACTCTCAAGAGTGGTGGAAAGGGAGTGGAGGGAGGATTGCTGCTGTACTTTCATGGACTCCCTACCTGCCTACCGCTTTTGCTGGGAGATGGAATTGCAACACAGGACCAAGACAAAGCCTGGTGAGACACCTCTCTCCACCTCGTATCAACGCAATGACGTGGCTTTCAATTTGGGAAGACTGAATTCCTTTCCTCTTCCTGTGCTCCACATCCCTGACAGCACCCCAGGCAAGTCTTTCCATGGAAGGATAGGGCCAACAACATGGCATCTCACAGAGTTGCTGCAAGGTCTGAGGTGGTGAAGCCACTGGATTTAAATATTGCCATTTCACAATCACCTTACATCAGCCTACACCAAAGAACACCACAGCTTTCCTCCCATCCCATATCCTGCCTGCTCTGGTGCTGGCACAGTCATATGGGCAACACCACAAATGAACCCAAAGAGGGAACCGATCCAGCTTGAAACTAATCCAGCCACAGCAAACTTTCAAAACACAGCCCAACACCCTCATCTGATCCCAGCAGCGCAGAGGCAGGGACAGGAGAAGGCTGGCAGCGGCAGGGTACCACGCTTCCACTCCCACCAACAGTCCCCACCTATGCAGAGCTGAGAGACGCGTGTGGCTGGTGCCCAGAGCAAGGGAGCTGCACACATCGTGCAGACAGGAGCAGTGTCTGGCCTTGGCTGCATGGCATTCACACCTCCCATTTCTAAAACCCCTAGGATAGCCACCCTCGCGGCAGACAAGGAAGCCCAGGTGAATCACACCCATCACAGGTGTGGAGAGAAGACAGGCTGGATCATTTCAATTATGCTGGCACAGCACAAAACACACACACTTCTGCCCTGCACGTTGTTGAGATGCTTCAGAAGCATATCTAGGGCTTTGGGAGAGCAACAAGCAGAGAAGGAGCCTCCAAATACACTGCACATGGACAAAGGATGTGAATAGCCACATTGATCCCTCTCCCCTCCCAGAACAAACATCTGAACAGGATAACTTGAGGAGCTGCATAGCTTCTCCACACCTGAGGAACCCCCAAAGCTCTGATGGACATCCTAAACCCAGCAGATTTTGCAATTGCAGGCATCACAAAATCCTTTGGGATTTGCTGATGTATGGTTGTGCTAGCGGGGCAGAGCAGTGATGTTGCATTCAAACTGCAGAGATTTTGGACTCAAGCTTTACAGAGGTCCTGATCTTGCTGAACATGCAACTCCCACATCTGCATTTACAAGTCACGGTAGACAGAAATACACGGCACTTCTTGGGTTTGGGTCCTAGAGACAGACTAATGGGTGCTAAGGAGCCGAACTGTCTTTGTTCCTTGGTTAGTGGCAGAGTGTACAAACAGAAGTGGTCTAATCCAAACCATCCCGGCTCCAATTTTTTAGTTCATAGCTCTGCTGCAAACGGCCATTTATCCAGATACACAGCCACGTTCACAAATATAATTTCCAGTTACAATATACTCAACAATTTAAAGTGGCTAGTTATCAGTTCAAAAATTACAAAAACCCTGATTGTAACAGGCCAAAATGATACCAAGGGTCACATGGGCTTTATCACCTGCGGTTACCCCACGACCCATGCTGTGTTACTGCCATTCAGACACGGTCTCTCCCACCACGATGAGTTCCTCCAGAATACATGCTCCTGGAAGCTCCAGACGTTGTCCTATGCAACTGCTCCCAGTTCCCAATCGCCCTCTGTGCAACTGATGTTTCACTGAGCACTTAAGAGGCAGGTTGAGTTTTACACCTCTTCTATGCTTCTACCAAAGAAGGCATCAGTTTCCCTTCCTCTCGAAGCCCAGAGGCAGATGTGCTCTCTCCTGGACGACATATTGTTCCTACCAAGGTATAAGACTCACTCCATACTGGAAAGCCAAAACAAGTTCACATTTGCAAAACATGGAGCAGAACCATAGAACACTCTTGAGTCAGAAGTTTCCCACTTTCTGAGTTAGAAAGGACCCACAATGATCCTCAAGCACAACTCCTGGTCCTCCACAGGACAAGCCCAAGAATCACACCATATGCCTGAGAGCACTGCCCAAAATAAACCACCCAACTGGAAAGCAGGCATGCCTCACATGAAGGAAGAAGGAAGAGTGTCAAAAGCCATCCACGCGTGACTCATGTACAAAGTACATCCAATGTGTGATGCTGCTGCCACTTCACCCTGAATTCTCAAATCTTGTCACTGTGTTTACACCTCATCACCTTGTTTCCAGGGCTTCCTGCCTATCCTCCATGCTATTTTAGGATCACCCCTCTAAAACAACCTCTTTCTAAGCATCCAGCTCACATCCTTCCCTCTTCCTCCCTGCAAATCTTTTATCTAATTCTTCCCCCGGTTTCAAATCACACCAGGAAGCAGTGACAGCCAGGAATAGATCTAACCGGAGAGAAATGGTTTGTACCCAAAATTGAATGAGAAGTTCAGCACAGAGGATATTCCTTACCATAATCTAGGATTTTTGCACAGACACAGCTGCCAGGGAGGATGCCACAAAAATTTCCATGTGTGACCATGACAAGCCCCTGATGCCAAGCTTACTGGTGGGAGGGCTGCAAGACCACGGGGTCTGAATCTGCCCCCAGCCAGCACTGCTACAGGAGCACAGGGAAGTGCTAGTGGCAGATACAGAATGTTTCTGGGAGGTGAGATCATCCTTTTGGGATAAAACTGCCTATTTTTCCCCGTGCAGAAATTATAACAAATGCACAAAAGGTAAGAGAACAAACACATCTCACTGAAATAGCTTTTATTCCAGCACCAAAGTTTTACAATCGTATTTTAAATGGGAGGAGAAATAAAAAAGGAAAAAAAAAAGTAACAATCTCTGCAACATTGTTTTGGCAAATCACATTATTTAGGTTTTAACATTAGTTGTAATTCCCAACGTACCTCTTTCCACTGAGAAGTGAAGGTTTGAATGTCTGCAAGCGATGAAAATGAGAGCCAGAAAATTTAATCAAGTCTATTTTACAGCAGGAAGCAGTATGCTGGGTTAGAAGAGACTTATTTCCAAAGCTATCGCAGGCTCACTTGAGCTCCTGAGAGGAGCCCTATTAACAGAGAGAGGCCAGGCTGCAAATAACCCTGCAACGGCTGGGGGGCAGATAGGGAAGGAACAAATTCACAGCTCTCAGATTTATTTGAGGGGGCCAATTCTAGCAGCAAGGGCTACTCGCCTTCAGAAGACCGCTTGGCTTTGAGCATTTTCCAGGATTCTTCCTAATACTGAAAACGGTAGCTACTTAAATCAACTGCTTCCTCCCTTCTGGGGGGAGCCATCCCTGTTATTCAGCATCCCCAGATCTTGAAATTTGACCACAAAGCTCACAAAGACAATGTCCTGGGGTGACTTTAAACATGTATTTGAGATGAGAAATTCAGCTCTCCTCTACCAGCAAAACAGAAAACCGAACCCTCCATCGGAGCAGGGGAGAAGCTGGAAAATATGATCTGACAACGCAGCAAGAACCCTTAACAGGTGGGAAAGAGCCTGAACTCACACAAATGTTCCCCCATATACATTACTTTTTGTGACTCCAGCACGGCTAGGCCCAAGAAAGAGGGGAAGAGGAGGGAATTCTCCACAAGTGGTGAGACTCTCAACACGCCCGGGCGATGCCGTCACCCACCACCACGGTGCTCACAGGCTGCCCAGACTCAGCCGCCCCTGCTAGGCCATCAGCGTCTCCTTTCACTTGCACCCACTCTCACAAAGGATAATTTTGCCTTTTGAGGGCAATCGCCCGCGGGGACGGGAGGTTTATTTAGCTATTTAACACCGCTGTTTTGTTCTCTGCGGTGGGGACTGGCTGTGCACAGAGTAAATCCTGGGGATGAACTGCTTTCGGCTCTGACTATGGGCTTGCTGAACCGTGCTTCCACTGCGTGCTGCGACAGGTTTCCAACCATAATAACCCTGCACAAAGCACCATCTCTCGCTCAACAGTTTCCGTCAGTCACACCAAACCCTTTCTCTCTCCCACTGCCTTAACATATCTTTGATATTCCTGCCGTTGGGCCAAGGATAAAGGACTCGCCCTTCTCTAAAACAAGCAAACCGTGCCGATGCTCATTCGGTTTTACAACTCCCCGTGAGAACAAACATTTCCCAGTGAGCTGCCCGGTCACAGGGCTGAGGTTACTTCTGCCCAGGCAAGTGCACTGCTTTGAATTCAGGCACTGCACCGACGGATGCCCAGGATTCCCAGGCAGAAGCAGATCACCGGCAAAAGAGCAGCATTTACCAGCTTGCTGAGGCTGCCACTGACCCTGAGGCAGGTGTCACCCCTGCTCAGCTGACAACTGCCTCCAGGATCACACCTCCACCGACACTGCACATCCCCAAGATACAGTGCTCAAGCACATTCAGGAACTACAGCAGGTCTCTACAGCAAAACAGCCTGCAAAGGCATGAACTGGACTATGCCAGATATACATGTGCCTATCTGCCTTGTAGGGAGCCCGCCTCTTTCCTCACATAAACCAGCTTCTAATTACATCCTCACTTTCTGCTTTTACCACAGTGAGTTTGAAGGCAGCCAAAAGGGAGAAGAACTAAGGAACACACATGGCAGTAGCCATAAACATTTCCTAACTTTCACTTGGTTTTGCAACACAAAAAAGACAGACATGCCCTCCTCAGAGGGCCCATGGATTAGAGCTTGCAGATGACTTCAACTTCCCAACAAATGCTTTCTATACAGTGCAGTTCCTGGATTTAATAGAGATTTTTCAGGCCGTTGTAACCACTCTTCCAGCCACAAAACACAAGCACTCCTCTGGCAGGCAACAATGGGGACTAAAATCACAGAAATTGCCTTGGGACAGTCCCCACCAGCACCCCTGAAAGTGGAGATTATTTCAACAGTCAGGAGGGTGGATGGGACTCTGCTTTCTTCAGCTATTCACATAACTGGCTTTTCCCAGCATCAAATCAATCTTCCCCAGCTGCTTCTGCAGCCAAAACTCATTAGGATTTGCCCCAAGTTGTAGCTTCACTAAATGCTGCCAAATATAACACAGGTGCAATTCAACTTCAAACAGGACAGCAAAGTTAAATATATGTATTTTTTTTTTAATTAAAAAAAACGGAGATAGCAAGCTCTCGTGCTTCATCCCATATGAGGATACCACCCCACAACTTTTCTGCCCAGCTTTTTTCTGCCTCACACCTCCATCAAACCATGACAACAGGGAGGGTTGTTCATTGATCTGTGCTGCTCGCGGACTCAGGAGGGGCTGCCTGCAGCCCTGACCTGGCCTCAGAGCAGGGACTGATCCAAAAGGTGACTGCAGATGCACCAGCCCAGGGACCAGTCAGGACCAAATCTATGACCACAGAAGCAGGTAAGGGCAGGCATCACTGCACACCACCCGAGCAGAGGGGAGTCCCTGGCGCAAACACTGGGACAGCCTCCTGCCTAAGCAGGGGGGGACAGTCCCATAGGAGAGGCATCATCCAGAGCTGCAGAGCTCATTGGGGTTGCTGCCCAGCAGCTCCCAGCTTGTAGGAAATGCTTGGTGCTGTGGTACCAGAGGCATTACAGGTGGAAATACCCCTGGGACCCCAGCAAAGAGCTGTGCCAGATGGTGAGGAGGTGCAGCACCAGCCCTGCTCACCCTGCACAGTGCAGAAGGTAAGATGGCCAGGGGCAACCCTTCCCCTCCAGCCGCCAGACCCTGGGACTAGGAAGGGTCCCTTTTGCTGTCAGGGCATTGCTGGCACATGGAAAAGCCAGAGCCAAGGGAATTAAACATTCATCAGTCTGCACTGTGGCTGTACTTCCCAATGCATCACACCATCGACTTCATCACCCGAAGTGGCACAAAACAGAAATGACTGCCCTCCTTTTTTTTTTTTTTTTTCTCTTTTTCTTTTTTCAGATTTTATGATCCACCCAGAAATCTGCAGCTCTGGCATGAGACAGACCAGCACCACGTCACAAGAAATCCCCTGTAAGCCTTTTGATGACTTTCATCTATTATTCACTTACCGCAAATCCTTGCCATTAACAAACTGCACTAAGGGAATCCCAACTTTCAAAGCCACAAATCTCCTAATAACTATGGCCGCTTTATACATGCCTTAGGATTAGCCGTGTCATCTGGTTAGAAACTCAAAGCTGCTCTTCATTATTGGATCCAACCTGCCTACAAACAGAGAACAGACTGGTAATGCTGCCCCTGATTTCAATGATGCAGAGGCAGTCATTACATGACATCCTCCTCCTGGACACATCCAGCCCAGTGGCACACATTTATGCTGCACTACTGTGCCAAAGACCCAGAAACCTCCCTCGAGCACACTGACACCAACCCTGACAGACAGCACAGGAGTAAACTTGACTCCAAGCACACTCAGGCTTCACACTGGCTCCTAGTATGCAAACTGAAGGCAGTTTTACAACTATCTGCTCTGTAAATTAAGAATGCCTTTAGTTGCTTTGAAAAATAAGAGCTTATTTAGTCAATACATCGGCTTCTTCAAAGAGCCTTCAAACTAATTAGCCATACTGAGTTACTGTGAAAATACAGAGCTTACACTCAATACTCTTGATGATAACAGTGCTTTGGTACTGAAGCTATAGAATTAGCACAAACTTCATCAGATGCATTTTCCTATAGGCTTCAAATTATATTTCAAACTGAATATTTTCCTTTCCTGCGGTGGATGTGGGAATTCACTTAATTCATTTGTAAGTTCAAAGCAATAATGATTTTTAGCCCATGTGCAGATCAAGAGTTTGAATATTCAGCAGTGACAGATAGCGTGAGGGGATGGAAGACAAACAAGAGAAGACGCTGAAAACAAAAACAAAAGCTGCAGTAAAAAAAGTAAAGAGGGTAGAAAAAAATAGTTGCTGTACTACAGATGAGCAGTGCAGCTGTTCCAGTTCAACTTTTACAGGACAGAGAAGTGGGGATTGCTTAATTTAATGCAAAGGGCATACTAGCCAGAGGCAAACCCTCCCTCATAGATGCAGATAGGCTGTAAAGCAAAACAAAGTTTACAAACCCTCACAAAATATGCAAAGGGCAGAGAAGCAGACTGCAAGGCTCACAAATTTTAATTCCAAGAGTTCCTGCCCATCCCTGCTTCTTAAAGAGCGGGTTTACTTGGCAGATAAGCCTTTGCTTCTTAAAAGGAAAAAAAAATCAAAAAAAAGTAAAGAAAGTCAAAGGCAACAGCATCATAGGAAAAGAAATTTCCTTTCCCATTCTGACTTCCATTTATCTGCTTTACATGAAGGTTTACTTACAGCAGAGACCAGCAGGGATGCATCCGAGGGCTCAGCACCACCGGCACTCCCTACAGCCCCAATTCCCCTTCCTCTTCTGCTCCTCCTCCTCCGCTCCCTGCCCCACCCAAAGCACCCAGCTCTTCCAACAGCTCTTCCAGCTCACTTCCCCCCCCCAAGGGAACTGACACCTCTTGCTGCAAAGGTGTGACAAATCATAATTCTGAATTTCAGGGCAGAACCTGGCAGCAACTAAGGGGAGGGAAAAAAAGGGCAAGTTCTGACAGGGGGACGGGGGGGAACTAAAAATTACCATTACAAATCATCACAACAACTTCATTATTAGTTTATAACATGTCATATAGCTGATTTCCTTCCCCTCCTCTTCCTACACTTTCACTGACTGTATTGATTGGACTTGTCAGCATGTTCTCACATAAGACTGAATTCAATTAAATGAAATACAACCAACAAGCCAGCAGGTATTCGATGTTTGCGTAAAAAAAAAAAAAAAAATCAAGCAGCAACACGTGTAGACAGCTAGTGCAACCTGAAAGGAGGATGCTCCATAATGTATTTAGTAACTGCTATCTGCACAGAAAAAGCCAGAAGCAGACTTTAACCAGCAATTCTCTGCAAGTGTCAGGACAGCAGCAGAGCACGACAACTACTGAATCTTATTTCACACACTGGATCAGAGTTTAATCTGAGCAGCAGCCACATAAATCCAGAGGGGCTCTATTAAAAACCAGTGCAGTGACTCATCCCACTGAGAAAAGCATAAATTCAAACTCTGGGCATCTATATTTTTCTTAAGAAAGCCTTTTGTTTAGCAACAAGAATTTCTTTGTTGGACAAGCAGGGGGCTGGATCACATCCTTGTGGCAGGACATTTCTGCTCCTTTAGAAACACAGAAGGGCATTAAGACAGCCCACATGCAAAGCCGAGACTGTACATGTGTATGCCAAGCAACTCTGCCATGGGCACTTCAATACAGTGCTATTTTCAATCCTCCCTGACCACTGCAACCCTACAGCAACCCTAAGGCTGTCCTCTGTTCTCATCCACTCCCACCTCTAGCAGTAAAACCCTGACAAACTCTCACCCTCCCCAAAAGTCAATGGGCATTCTGCCACCTGCTCTGCAAGATCAGGATTTCCTTCCCAGAGCACAGTGATGGCTCAGAGCCACGGCTGCTCCTTCACAGCCCTTCAAAAAGCTTTGCCAAGAAGAGCACAGTGTCTTTTTTTAGAGACACATCCCCGTTCACCAGGAGGCACAAGATTCTCCTTCCTGCCAGCCAGGACAGGAGCCCTCAGCCACGACACCCAGCACAGCAACAACTGCCCCAGGGACTTCCAGCTTCCACTTTCTTCTCACTTAATACCAACCTTCTGCAGCAAGGCGGTGTTGGGCCCACCCCCTCCCTACCAGCCAAAATTAAAGCAATTTAGCATTATACCAGGCTTCTTTGAAGACAGAAATATATCCAACACCAACACCACTTCCCCAAGGCTCTTGTGTTCAATGATAAAGTCGGTTTGTGGGTCCCATTTGTCAGTGTTTACTCAGATGAGAAGCACCAAAATACATGGTCTCCATTGGCCGTACTCATGGAAGTCACACACATCAGATAATCTCAGCAAATTGCCACTGAGCACAAGAAGAGACACTTCAGAGACCACACGCACCCCAGAAACAGAAGACCCACATCCATTTTAATCGCCATCATGCCCTGTTTCCATGACAATGATGGTACCACCCCCATTATGCACTAGGAATGAGGTATTAAAAACAAAAACAGGAAAATACCAAAACCAAATGACGGGCACTTGTTGATCATCTCCTTTTTCTTTGGAGCTATCTTGATGCCAAGGCGCTATTAACAGCTTCATCTGTTACATGCAAAATCTTAAAATTAGACTGCTACAGCCTTTGCTTTGAAATATTGTGGCAGTTGCTCTCCCATGAACAATCTTTCTTTGTCTGGGATATTTGCTCTCACACTGATCAAATATAGAAACACATAACACATAAAAAAATTCTGCAGTGTGCTGGGCAACTGATTTGGTTACCAGCAGTTCAGGTGCCAGGTCAAAGTCTGGGGTCTGGATGATTAACAGAATACATGTTAAATCTAAAATACTACAGGACATAAACCTTGGCATTAAATGCAGGGCAATGATGTAGATATTAATAAAAGTTACAAGTCATAAAGCTAAATATCAAACAAAATGGTTATCCAAACCATTATAGTTATCAGAATGGTTATCAAACTCCAAAAGTTTAATTAAATGAGATGTTTTCTACCGGATTTTGCACTTTTCTTGTACATACATAAAACACGCATACTCCATGGAGGAAAACAGAAAGCCCTTTACTACCTTGAAAGCACTGAGCCAGCACTAGCTCTGCCTTCTCATCACGCTGTTTGCAAACCTGTGTTTCATTTGACCAAGCAGAATCACCCTGCTACAGCTGTTACTGCATTTTTCATTTAAGACATTACACATTCCCAAAACCAGAGCTGGCCTAAGCTGCCTGTGACACCAGAAAGCAAGAGGGGACAAGGGGCAGCACTGTACTCACAAAGCCCTTCTTGTAGTGGCTGTGACTAAAGTCCCACACTTTGGGGAAATTTTTGGCAAGGACCCTATGGAAACGTGCTGGCTAACAGCAGAAGAAGATGCTGTCAGCCCTCCACATGCCCCTGGCCCTTGAAAATCCCAGCCTACCTCCCAGTTTAGACGTTAGCCCTCCTCTCCAAATGTTTTTCTCCTCAATCCCCCCAGCATTTTCACTTTTGTTTTGCAAAGGAACAGAGGCACAAGTTCTTCTTTCCCTCCCTAGTTCTAAATACATCATCAGATATCAGGGTATCAAGGCAGCTTCTTGTTCAAGCAAGGAGGACGCAAAGCCAAAGCATGAGGCCAACTATTTGATCAATACTCTTTGATTTAATTAGCTTTGGACCATGCTTGAAGTTGATGCCTTAGAGGAGCTGCCACAGGCAAAACGCAGTTTGCAAGAGGGATTGCTTTCACCATCTGAGAAATAAAAAAAGAAGATCTAAGCCTTGGAGGGACTGAAGACAGTTTACCACCTAGAGAGACTTGCCTTCAGCAAAGCAGCAGTCATCTGACTTACCTAATAGTGGAACTCCTAAAAAGAAAAGAGCTATCACACCAAATTTATTTATATATTTTGTGCCATTTCACTTTCATTTTTCAAATTACTTCATACATTCTGCTTATCTTCCTATTCTACCTTCCTAAGTCAGTTCTTTGCATAGAAAGCCAGCATTGCCCAGCAGCCCCCAGAAGAAAACTTCACAAAAGCCATTTGCTGCACATAAAAGCCTGTCACCTCCTCCAGTTTATTCAATTTTTAAAATCAAGACTGTGATGCATATATATGAAACAGAGCTGTGAACAGAGCACACCAATATCTCACTAATATCTACCACATTTTAAGGTCTATTTACACTTGCCAATATACATATATTAATCCTAATGTATTGGATCTGGACCAGAAGCTAAAAGCCAGGACATGAGGCTTGAAGTAGCAGTCTGGATACAAGTCCAAACTTGGCAGTTTAAACTCATATATAATCATCATTACTCAAGCTCAATGAAGGGAGGGCAGACCTTAAATCCCTATTAGATTTACTGACTTACTGATTTACTCAGTTTATTAATTTCTTTTGTACCTTAACTGATCCTGTCACAAAGCATTCAAAATGGAGGTCCTTAACCTAAGGAAATTATGACTGCAGTTGAACACTTGCTTTATATCATTAATGACACCTCCAAGACGGGTCAAGCACCCCCTGCAGACTCAAGTGCCAGACCCTGCATTTCATCCCCAAATGAGCAGTGAAGCCTCCAGTGGAAACTGAGTGGAAGTCAGGAGCTGGCAGGCATCTCCCCACCCATCCCGTCATACCCTTTTACACAGTCAGCTAACACATCCTTGGCACCCACATCACAGTTTTCTCACTGCTGGTCAAAAATATGCATGACAGAGAGCAGTTAATGAGTTCAATGTGAAATACATTAAATCAAATCACGACCTCACAGCATTGACAGGGCATTAATCTCTTACACCAAAGCTGTGCAAGGATACAGCTGCAAGACCAGAGCTCTACAGGCACTTGCTTCACAGCTACTGACATCAAGGGCAAGCCCAGCTTTTGGATGTGCTCCACTCTGCAGCAGCCAGGACCACACACAACCTGCATCCCTGAAACTCATCTTTTGTCTTTGACACCATCTGAGGAGCACCAGGAGCACCAAGAACAGCACCACAGCTCCCAGGGCTGACCTTTAATCTTCTCACAGGATGGCAAGCAAGGTGTGAGTACAGCCCTGTGAACAGCTCTGGTCTCAAAGATGTGCTGAGATGAACAGATGCAAAGACGTGACCGAAAAAACGTAGGGATATCTGCAGTTCTGCCAGGGTCCTGACTACCAGCTCTCCTTCCAAGTGATCAAGGGGAAAACCCACAGATCCCACACACTACATGAAGTGCTGTTACTGGACCAGCTGCCAGTTTAACTCAGACCAAAGTTTGCAGTGTTTGGAAAGTGAGAAGCTCTTAAGCACCTCCAACTCATCTGACCAGGGCTAATGTCGGTAGGCTGTGCATCAGCTGAACTCTGCCCTCACCAAATCCAAGAGGAGGAGAGCTCTGCCAGGCAGCCAACAAGGACTGCAGGCAAGACTCCCACCATGGCCACTGCTACCTAAACCTGCCTGTACAAGAGCAGACTAGGAAAGAATCAACCACCTTTCATTTTCAGGGTCACACATCATCTTTACTGCCAAGCAGGTGGTAAGGTCAAACTACAACCAGGGAAAAGGCAGTTAAAGGAAAGGGGAAAAAAAGAGAGAGACCCTCTCTCGTAACTAAATGAAGGTAATAAAAACAGTATCTGATCCATAAAGTGAGAAATGGGACCACTGGAGGAGGAGTGGGGCTCCAGGAATCACAGCCAACCTCTGAAGTCCAGAGAACATGGGAAAACCCAACTATTTCAAACTTGCCTAGCACATAAGAATTGCTTTTGTCTTCGTTAAAAGCTGCACTGCTTTCACCACCAACGTGACAAGCAGTTACAAAAGGACAAATCTCAACAACAAAATGCTGAACTATGCCATGCCAAAAGGTTACTATCCCACGCCAGCAATATTCAGAGCTGGACGGTGCTGCCCGCTCACAGCCACAGCCACTGTCCGCAGGACAGAACAAAAGCTGTGTCACTACTCTGTATGCAGAAAAAGAGACAATAGCTCCCATAAAAAGCCATGCAAAGCTTTTTAGTGAGATTTCTCATCTGGGATCTGATACGATCCACCCCTTAAAGCTTTAATCAGCTGTGCAGTCAGTTGGCACAACATCTTAATATTAACCCTTTTAATTATCCATCTGAGCACTCTTCTCTAGCCCTAGGAAGAAGGGCACTGACCCCATGCTCTGTCCCATATCCATAGAGCACATCAGAACATTTTGGTACAAGGTATCACGTCTGTATGGGAAATCAGCAGAAACTGCCTTCATCTCATGTCTCTGGGCTTTTCTGTATGCCTGTTTTTACTCCATAGATCTCTTCACAGCCTTGCTAGTGGCCAAGAAAGCTGCTTGACCACAGCAGCTGGGCAGGATGAGTCAGGGCACATGAACGTCTTTTAACCCCTCTGCACCTGTGCTCTGACAGTACTGGCTGCTCAGCTGAACACAGCTGGGATTAGCTCTCTCCCATGGAGGAAACCCTCATGCATTCCCAGCAAGGTCAAACCTTCCTAATTCTCAACACCCTTCAGCAAGGTTTAAGGGAAAAAGTATTTTTAAAAAGAGAGAGTGAGACAGACAAGCCCCAACACAAAGCAGACTTTCCAAATGACTGACAGAGAAATGCAGCCAGCAGAGCACAAAACATGTTGTGATAGCACGGCACCTAATACGATATAAATTGAGCACACACCAGAGCCTCAGCCAGCTTTGTGCTTTGCAGAGCCCACAACTTTTGAATTCAATAAAATAATAAGCACCCTGACCTTAGTGCAGTCGTCAATGCTAAATAAAGCCAAGCACAGTCGTGCTCCTTTGATCAGTCTTTTCATAAAGGCAGTATAAATAGTATTGCTGCTTTTCCATATCCTAAGAGGCTTTTACACTTGAAAAGTGTTACATGAGCACACCAGGAAAATAAGTAGTGTTTTGTTTCTTTTTCCTTTTGGGCTTTTTTTTTGTTGTTGTTGTTGTTGCTTTTCTAACTGTGGAGAGAAAAGTTAAACAATCAACTCCCAGTGATCCAAACAATGTGTTTACATAAGGGTTTACAAAATGAAAAAGCAAGTTACTCCACATTCAGATATTCTGTGGTCCTGCCAAGTGTCTCAACAGACTGATGTCCTCTGAGACAGAGACTTGTGCTATAACATTTCTGGCCAAAGCATTTGAATTTTAAAAGACAAATACAAAGAGGGAGAACCACAGCCAGCTGCAGAGCAGTGATCCCTGCTCTGAAGCAAACTGCAGGGTTTGGTTTGCTTGGGTCAGTGTTTCTGCTTCCTTGCCAGCATTAGGAAGGCAGGGACCAACCTGACCCTTCCTGTAGCCTCAAGGATTTTAGCAGCCTGCTCCACCACCTGGCCCACATTAGCTCAAAGAGGATCCTGCATGTCTCTGTGGCTGTCAGCCAGGCAGGACTCCCATGCTAACCTGGTCCCTTGGCCACACTCAGCGCAGTGTCTGCAAGCTTCTGGCAACTTCAGCCTCTCCAGAAATACTAACCCCCAGTGATGCCAGTCAGCTTAGGTCCTCCAGCCAAGATGCTTTCTTTCCACACAGTCTTTCCACAGGTTTTCACAACAGCCCAGTAATTCAATTAGCACTGGGGAAAAATTAGCAAGGCATTCAGCTTCTAGTTTTGCATCTTAAAACCTAATGTGGACGTGTGTGTGTTTTAGCCAAGGATTATAGCCTGGCCTTGCATGTGCTGCGCAGTGGTGTGACCCAGCTTTATCTCATTTAACTCATGTCTGCTAATAAGTGGAAAAAAAAAATTCTTTCTGTAGCAATTAATATTACAGTCATTACCCTTCCAGTTGATCCAGACATGCTCCATAAAGAAGTTGTTATCATGAAGGTGATATTTTAAAATATTACCAGGTACAGAAATCAAATTTAATCACAAAATAGGGATGTTTTACACTTACCATGACTTAATACATTGGCCCTTACCAGGGAGTATTGAAGCCTGTGACACTGCTCCATGTTTTGATCCAAGTCAAACACAGGCTACTCAGAGACCCAATGGAGCACAACAGTGGAAAAATCTTCACACACTGCAATACCACTGATCTTCAGAAAGTCAGGAAAATAATACAAATAATCCTGGGTAAATCACACAAAAAGAGCAAGGGAACAAATCTAAGTTTCCACATCTCAGGTACCCGAGTGCCCTGTCTGCTTGGGCTAACTTGACAGCACATCAAGGGTCTGAAATGAACACTTGAATCCTTTCCTGACCCAATGGCTTAAGGCAGCATCAAGAGACTATGGAAAGAACAAAGTTATTTCCCCTCATTCTTCAAATGTCTCTGTGTTTCCATATTCTCCATCTCATTTTCTCACTTTTCCACCCCAGCCACAAGTCCCCTGTGCCGAGCAACCACCCAGAGGTAGCCTGACCTCCTCTCCATCTGCAAAAAATACCTTCAAGCCTCAACAAGGATGGAACGAGAGACCTTTTTACACGAAGTGTGAAGGTCCAAAACACAATGACAGAAAAAATAACCTACAAAGTATATGAAGTCCCCAGGCCCAGACTCAGACCAGAGGGGCTACATTGCTGAAAGCAGCCCTGTACAACTGCAACTCAGCCACCAGTTTAGCTGAGAAAACTTCTCTCAGGAGCAGAATTTCAGAGATGCACAGCCCTGAGAGCTGCCTGTCATGCCTTCTGGGCACTCACTTCACCCTCTACTTTTGGGGAATCATCCTTTCAAAATGCAAGTCCCAAGAGATTTTTTTCCCTAAGAGCGATTTTTCCATTGTCAGTCCTTAACAATGATTTTTTTTTATTATTTTTTTACAAAAGCTTTATAATCCTCTTCTTTTTCATCTGAGTGGAAACCACTATATGACAGCTTTAAACTTTTCTTTCTTTAAACCCAGCACTCCCTCCTCAGCTATAATCCTCCTATTGGAAAGATCAGTTTGCAAGTCCTTGCCTCCAGGCAGCCACATCACAGCAGCAATTACAGACCCAAAAATCCAATCAAAACCCCTCATGTTTTAGCTCAATGGCCATGACTTTAATTGCATGACAATAACAACAAGAAAATTAAGTGACAATTTGAAGTTATAAGCTGCTCCCAACCCACGACATTCATTTTGGCTCCAAGGTCCTTGAACTCTGAGGATGGCACATCTGAAAGCACCGAAACAGCTTTGACATCAGTGTCGCATTTTTAAACTCTCCCAGGCACACTGGCTTCTGAGACCTTTTGGACTTTTGATCACCCTCTGGCTCAGCCTGGCTTTTCCTCCTCCCTCCAATTTTATCTACAACTGCAAGCGCTTAAGAACTACAGAGGCACACTCAAATTCTTGCATTTTCTTTGTAGCATGATACGAACAGTGCCTGTATAACTAAAATGGTAGAATTTTAGCTCCAAAATTAGAACTAAATTTTACCTACAATTCCGTGAAATCAGAACTGAGGAGTTTTTTGTGGGGAGTAGAAAGACAGTAAGTTAACAGTGCCTGAACTAAGGCTGGATTGGTTTTCTCCTCAACAAAAATCAGGGGCACATATTATTCATGTTTCAGGGACAATGCAGTCAACACAGTTTTGCAATGGATGAAAAACACAAACCCCTCCTTTTTTCAAAACTGCACTGAAGTCAGAGGAATTGCCACCATCCAGAACAAATCAATGACACACCCTGAAATCAGCCAGTTCCGAGAGCAGAGCTTCGGTCAGTCTGCTGCGATCACAGGGGAAAGCTGCAAAGTTCAGCTCAGGATCCCATTAGTCGCAGCTATGCTTCAGGTCCGCCTTTCTCTTGCAGAAAATACAGGGGAGGAAAAAAAGCCCCTGTGGAGTTCCCTGTCTACTCCCTCCTTCACAGTGCATTCCAGCCCCAGAAATTTTCACTTCTATAGCCTAAATAATCCCCCATCAGTCCAGTGCCATTTCTAGAAGCACCTGGCACAGCTGTGCTGCACAACTGCAGTGGCACATACACAGACAAGGCTCTCCCAGGTGTGTTCTTCCCTACGTCCTTGAGTAACCAGGCATCAGGGCTTCCCCTGACTGGAGGGCCACAGTAGCCCCAAGCTGTACACTCAGCCTGCCAAAGCCCTGAAATCACTTCAGGGAGGAAGCAAAAACTAATCCCCAGCATCTAAACCCTTAAAATTACAGTTTGTGAAAGACTTTTTAAAATTTTTTTTTTTGAGCTACTTATTCACAATGAGAAAAAACAGTTAACTGAGAAAACAGTTAATAAGCAAAGAGAGAAAAGAAAACATTCCTTTGAAAAAAAAGTAAAATTCTGGAAAGGAACAGCATGAGATACTGAGGCAGTTGTTTGAAAGCTCTCTCCCAATATACATAACCCAGAAGCCAACTCTTACTTTCATAGTACATTTGGAACAACGTCCCAAAAACGGGGCCGGNACTTCTCTCCTTTTTCTAAATCCTTGTTTTTTTCCTTTCCTAGACATGAAGTCTCACTCTGCACCGTTGACCCGACCTCATCCTAACTATACAGCAGTCAGCTGCATGCCTTGTTGGATCTCTTCCAGACATCACAGCAGTCAGCACCAGCACCACTCCCTACGCACACCCCCTTTCCAGCAATTTGTTTTGCTAATTATTAATCTGTCTTCTGAACAGATAGTAATCAATGAGACATAATAAACATACACAAACCTGCCTTTTGTCAAACTGCTGTGGCAAAAAGGCACCCCCAATGACAAAAACAGGAGCTGTAACATGATGATACAGAGATCTTGGATGCACTTGTGGTGTGCAGGCTGAACTGTCCAAGCTGGCTTTGTACACTCCAACCACAAGTGTATGGACTTGCCCACAGCATCACTTATTCCGCTCCCTCAGGCTACAGCTTAGCAAGAAAGTAAATCTAGCCCTGACTCCCATAAAATAAGCATAAAATTGTGCCAATCACACTATGAAAAGGGCCAAGTTACTGCAGCTACAGAACCCAAATCTTCATTTTCAAGCGTCATAAAGCAATCCAAATATTGCATTGGGGTTTTTTGCACATCTCCATTTAAGTAGCCTCTTGCATACATCTTCATGTCTTTCACACAGCAAATTCATATTTAATTGAAAATGAAACTAGTAAACAATTATTAGAATCTAGTTCCAAAAGCAGCTTCCATGAGGAGAAGCTACAGGTATGGAGAAGGAAACAATTCAGAAGTCCTGAATAAGGACACCACCCAAATGGGAAGAGATGTCTGTATTTCTTTATCCATGAAGCGAAGCATTATTTGTAGTGCTTCAGATTTTGTTTGGTACATCAAAGTCATCAAGCATCACCGTATAAAGCCCCACAAGACTCCAAGTTCTTCAATGCAGCTCCTTGTCTCATCATTATCCCCTAAACCTACACTTAGCAACTGCAAAGCACCCTTCAGGTAAGATGCAATGGCTGATTTAAAAGCTTTCACCATCAAACAAAGGACATGCAATGAATACACAAGCGAGGAAGCAATTAGTATTGCTGAAGACACGTTGCTGAAACCTCCAGCTTTTTATTTGATTGTCAAATTGGGTCTAGGCAGCTTTAGTCAAAACATCTTTGTGCTTGTACTCTAAATATCAAGTACATGTAACTAAATCTAACACTTAAAAAAACCCTCCCTATACTTCGAGCTAAAAGTATAATCACAGTGCATCTGGCATTTAAATAAAATAACCATTAGCACAGGAAACACAGAGCATAAAAGTACCAGGTCAAGAAATGACGGACTAATAGAGAGAAGCAGCATGAGATTGGATTTAATGCCGTGTTTACCAGGGATTTGCTGTGTTGAGAAATGTAGAGGACTTCCTCTGGCAGGCTGAGTTACAGGATTAAAAATGCTGGCTATGACTAAAAAAGGGAGATTTAATTATCTGACTTAATTGGAGAAGGAGGAAAACCAGCTCCAACTTCAAGAAAGCAGCAGACTAAGAGCAGCTAGGACACCTACAGAGCTCTCAAGGCTTGAAGGGTTTTTCGTATTTCCCATTAAAACACGCAGGTATCTATTTGTTAACTAAAGCGATAGAAAGGAGCACTAGAATTTAAAAGGCGAAACATGTTGCTCGAGATGACTTGGATTAAACCATACCAAGACTACAGATTAGCATGAATTAGCCTCTACCGCCAGCAAGTGCTGGCAACGCTCCGACCTACCATGAGCAAACAACTCCGTAAAATTTCAAGTCACATTCACAATTATTAATCAAATCACATACAGAAGTGGCATTGGCACAGACAAACCAATCATAGGAAAACTATCTTCCTTGAAGCACACATCATGCTCAACCCCACTGACTCATGAAACGCCCTGCAGCAGGTTGTCTGAGGGTTTTGTGCCTCAATAAACTAAGAACAATACTTTTGTGCCTTCATACTAATTGCCACTTTAGATCTACAGATGAAAACCACTATGGAAATGATTACTAATAAATCACATCATGATATTCACAGCCCAAAATTCACTTTGCTCATCACTCAGAAGTGAGTAAGAGCACTTTACTCTTAAGTGTAATCCAATCGTTGTGTCTATTTTCACAGCAGCCACACTTACTTTCACAGTTAGGCAGGGTTTCCATGATGTCCTTCTCATCATTCCACACCATTCAAACAATCTCATGCCCTGGGTCGCCTATAGGGACATAACTGACAGCCCAGGCTGTTTCAAGTTGCATCAGTCCCCGCACTGGGATGCTATGTAAATATATATCCCATACAGATGTGGGTTCCCCCATGGTCCCAGAACCACGAGGAGATAAGAAACAAACAAGTATTTCACCAACAAACTGGGCTCAGCTCTCAGCCCTTATTAGTCCACATGCTAAACTGGATTATCTAAAGCTGGATGCATCCCTCTGCTCCACACAGGTCACTAGCATTAGCCCTGTCGTGGAGAAACCTGTGATGGGATTACAGTGACTGCCTGAGGCCACTCAGCAAATCCATGGCAGAGCTGAGAGCAGAAGCAAGATTAGGACGAGCAGAATCAATGCCACGACGGTGCTGTGCCTGTATACTTTTGCACTGCCATCCATGTGCAATGGCCAGGGAACACACAGCTGCTCCATCAGCAAACCAGAGATATGATGCAATCAAAAACAACAGCCTCCCCAGGGACATGGGAGAGTCCATGTCGCTGGAGATTTTTTCACGGTGTGACCATGCAGGGTGCTAAATAAACTCATCCAGTCTCCTATTCCCATGAAACGCTGGACCAGATGATATCTCAAGTTCACTTCCAGACTGGGATACTGTATAAAAAACCAACCTGGGAGTGTGGCACAAAGGGTTTGTTTTCAACAGCACCAGTCCCTTGACCTGTTTGACCACCCACCCATGCCAACACTGGCATCAGCACAAGGGCAGGGTGAGAAAGCATCGCCACAACCAAGGGAAAGGGAGGAAAAACACGCTATTCCTGTTTCCCTCTGAAAGGGTTCTCCAGAGGCTCCAGCAAGAACACCATGTGCTAATCTGCCCTTAGGTTTCTACAGGAAAATACTAAGTGTGCTAAGAGGCCTGAACATTGCTTTCACCAAACAACTGCTCTCCCACTTGTTGTGCTGCTTGCAGAGATGAATCACTGCCTCCTGAAAGCTGTAATTTACTGGGACATCAGCCGGCTCTTCATGGTAGGCAGGTGAAACTGATGCCTCCCCACTTAATTGCCTGTTTTTCTTCTAACTCAAACCTGGTTGGCTAGTAGCATCTCACAAAGATTTCCCAACCCAGAAGACAGATTTAGTAACACCTTACCTTGCTAAAACACTGCCCAGTGAAGAAAAAGGTACCTCTGGAGGAGTTCCTTAAATCCAAAAGCTTTGTTTTGCTTCCTTCCCTAACTGATCCCAATGACCCGATTCCCAAGAAATAAGATCTTCTCTTTACCAAAGGTCTTAAATGTGGGCTGAGGAAGCATGAGTCAGATCAGATGCAATGAAACATCCACAGCTAATTAATAGGATGCATTGAGCTTTCCTCTCATTAAAAAAAAAAACCAAACCAAAAAAAACCCCAAAACCAACCCAACAAAAAAGCAAAATCCACACCATTAAAGAGAAAACATTTGGATTAAGGCTTTAGCGAGGCCCTTCCATGTAATTGTCCATGAGCAAGTGTCCCAATCCCAGAGCCTCAAGCCCAACTAAGCCAGGCATGACCTCCTCTAACCACTTTTTAATTATTTTTTTGTAATTAAAGAGTGGCCATAAGAGCTCATCTGCACATTGTGCCTGTTGTGCATACTGGCCAGCACACCCAGAGATCACCTTGCTGATCAGACCTGCAGGGAATTAGGTCTAAGAACATGCAGTTCACAAGTCACTGCAGCATGTCCAGGCATGAGATCAGCACCGAGCTTCCTGACCCAGCCACGAGGGCAGTGGCATCGAGCACGTGCTGCTGCAAAGCAGCTGAGGTGCCCTGGAAAACACAGCCTGAATCCAGGCCATGTGGGTAAGTCACAATGTGGAGCACGCCCAGGGCTAGGGCAGGACAGAGCACTGTGCTGGCAGAGCACATAAGCCCTTCTTGGTGCTTACACACGTTTTACTGTGACTCTCGCTCAAACTAAGCAGTTCCCCCAGGGGAAGGGGAGCAGGGGACACTGTGCCTTATTTCCTAGATTGTAAAGAAGATCAAAAGCGCTTCCTTGGTTTAATTTCTGCATCTCATTAATCTACCATGAATAATCGGGTGCTGCGATGCTGAGAGCCATGCAGATGGATATCTGAGCTGCTTATGGAATTGGAACTGAGAGCAAAATCCCATCCCAAAGCTTGGACTAAGTGATTATATGTTTCAAACATCACTCAAGAAGGTCTACTGCTACTTTTTATACACAAGGTCAGACAAAATGGAAACAACCGCCCTTCAGACCTGACAATCTCTCTTTTTGCATACCCTGTAATTTCTACCCCTTTCTCCTTACAATTTTCCTCTGTTTCCACTACTGTTTCAGACAGTAGAAATAATCAGGATATTTAGGACAATTCAGCTAGATCAGCTAATTCATTGTATCCTCCGGGCTAGAGGAACCACTAAAGCCTAGAAAATTCAGAGATGTCATTTGTCAAAGGCACTTTGAATGAATTTATTGTATAGATACAATGAGCTTATCGGGTGTTTCCCAATGGAGGGGCTATGAGTGGAGATCCATTTTTCCATTACAATACAATGCCTTTTAATGTAAGTATATAAAGTGTCTGTGTCACATCATCACACATTTAGCAAAGGAAATTAAGGACACAAAGGAGAGAGGAGGCCTGAATTCTCCAAATGCAATGCTGTCCAGACAGTAGGAAACACGGAAAATATCGTCTCGTGCATTTGGAGCTGAGCCTTTCTGAATAAATTAGCATTCAGCCAGTGAGGACACATGGAAGGAAACTTTGCAAAGTGCCAAAAACGACTTGTCTGAAAAGAATTCAGTAAATAGATTCCAGTGTCTGACAAGTGTAAGCTGCACTGAGTATTATCAAGGAGCAGTACCTCTTAACCATGTGGACTGATCTGCTAAATGGCAGCTCCTACCAGCTGAAGTCCAAGAAAGATAATCTGAAGGGTCCCAACAGGGCAAGACAGGAATGATCACAATGACAGATGCTGCCCAAGCAGGGTACTCAGAAGTCATTGCATGAACCATATCAATGTGTTATTTATTTTCACAGACTCGTTCCAGATTGTATTTCTGGCACAAGGGGTAAGATCAAGAGCATTTCTCTCAAGAAACTAAGCTAATGAGGATAATTAACGCAACTCCTAAATATATAAACTGTGCAGATAACGAGTCTCATTTGAATTTTGCTTTTCTAGCAAAAAAGCAGATGGATTGATCTGACCTGTTTCATGAGACTTTTGCCTTGCCAAAAAAAGACACTCTCCCTTGAGCTAAGGAGCCATAACCGGGCCAAAAGCCCTCTCCAGAGCTTTGAGGACATTTTAGGCTCCACTTGAGCTTGCTCCTTGACTTCTGCTTCTTCTGCCAAGCAGCTGGCAGCTGGGGGACAAGGGGACCCCCCTGCTCTCGCTGGCAGCAGCATCCACACTGCGTGCCCAGCCCAGGTCCCACAGAAACACAGGTTCCATCCCTTGAACAAAGAAGCAATGTAATGGGACTTTGATCCAAAATTTTGGATTAAGGCCAAGTTAGCACTTCAGCTGTGAGGTCTTCAGAGTGCAGGACTTCAAAAGATCAGCAGATACTAGACAACGATGTAATGTAGGGAAAAAATTAATAATGCAGTATTTAATTTCTCTGCATGGATGAGAAAAAGATCTGGGAAAATAATGCAGTACTTATGATCAATAATGCTTCAATTTCAATCAGTTTTGCTATAGGCCAAGAACCAAATAAATGCTACATGAGCAGGGCTCCTCTCATGGGGCCAATAAAGAACTATGGAATCAATTAGGTTGAAAAAGCCCTCTGAGTCCAACCATTAACCCAGGGCTGCCAAGCCCACCACTCAACCATATCCCTGAGCACCACATTCTTTCAAACACCTCCAGGATGGAGACTCCACCACTTCCCTGGGCAGCCTATGCTTGACAACTCTTTTGGTGAAGAACTTCTTTCCTAATATCCAATCTAAACCTCCTCTGCAACAACTTGAAGCTGTTTCCTCTTTTCCTGTCAC
The DNA here is from genome assembly GCA_013398015.1 of Oreocharis arfaki. Lineage (NCBI taxonomy): Eukaryota > Metazoa > Chordata > Aves > Passeriformes > Paramythiidae > Oreocharis > Oreocharis arfaki. The sequence goes on from VZRR01003260.1 coordinate 263,652, forward strand.
TTCTTACCTGAGGTAAGAGACTGACCCCCACCTGGCTACACCCTCAGGGAAGGATCAGGTTCCCCCCGCCAAGCCTCCGTTTCTCCAGGTTAAACACCCGCAGCCACTTCTTGTCAGATGTGTGCTCCAGAGACTTCACCAGCCCCACTGACCTTCTTCAGAAATGCTGCAGCAAAAGAGGAGAGGAGCAGCCAAATTGTCACAGTACAGATTGAATGCTTTTTGATCGCGATGACTCACCTCAGCTGGCAGCTGTTAAACCGATCTCTGAGCCCAACCTCAAGAGCTATTCACCTAAACCTTGCCTGCCTACACACACACACATACACATTTCTGGACTCCCTTCTCATGCATATTTGCTAAGTGGCGCAGCATCTTGACTATTATGGTGTCCAAAAATTTTCTTCTGGCCATCACCCACCATGCTCTCCCCAATCTCCTGTCATGGTCACCGAGCTCGCACACACCAAATGCTGGCCATCCCTGCAAATCACCCACAGCATGCAGGTCTTCCAACGCCCAGAGGAGAAAGCGGTGAGGGGGAGGAATGCCTGTGTTACTGCTCATCTCTTCCAGTTAGAGCAATCCATCCTGCTGTAAATATAAAGGATTTACAGCACCCAGAGGAATATCACATCCTGCACCAAATCTGCTCTGAACCCCCTGACCGCCAAGAAAATATCCAAAAGCCTCATCTGCTAACAAATTTTGGCATCTGATGGGAGGCAGTAAATGGCATGCTCCCAAAGCCTCCCCTCTGTCTTCTCAGTGCTTTCTAAAAAGGCATCCATAGAGTCAAATTAATATGGATTATATTTAAACGGTTTTTAAAATGCTTTCAGTGCACACAGAAAAAAGAATCTATCATGTGGAATCCTTGCCATTTAAAAGATATATTAAACAGAACAATATAGACTGCAATGGTCTTTATAATACAGACAGTAATTCTGTCCAGAGGTCCCAGTAAGGCAAGTGATCCCTGTCAAGCTCACACCTGGCATGCACATGGGTCTGATCTTTGCACACAAACCTGTGACTGCATTTACAAAGCAGGTACATATCCATGCATACCTGGAGCAGCACAGGCCTGGCAAGAGACAGAAGCCATGCCATATTAAATGCACTGCTTGTATTTAGGAGCTGTCATAGTAGATCTTTAATCAGTCAGAAGAGGTCACGTATTCTCCTCAGTTTACATCCCTAATACAAAAATAGATCAAGATGTAACTATTTTGAATGGGGATTCCTAGAGCTGGTTGACACAGCCTAGGTTTGGGGCCACAACCTCAGATGCTCAAGGCCCAAAGCAGGTAAAAACCCAGTCCCTCACCCACTTCCACTGCCAGGGCACACGGTCACCCCTTTCATCTTTTCCCCTTGCTAAGAGGACTGCTACCTGCCCAGTCTGAACTTAGTCTTGCTTGCAGAGTTTGGGTTGAACGAAGGAGAAGACCAAAGCTCAGCATCATCACCAGCCCAGGTACCAGACACCACAGGATCCCAGACACCTTCAGGTGCAAAAACCTCTCACTCAGCCTTGCCCTGAAAGCCCAGATTGAGTCAGCACTATTTAAGGTCCAAGCAGCCTCTTTTCATTTTTCTCCCATCTGCCAGCCAAAGACAGAAACTGGACTATCCGTGTGGGTTTTCTTCCATTCTCCTCTTCTCTCAATGTGTAAAATGCTTCTTGCCATTTTTCTTCCTATGCATTATTCCACCCATTTCAAGTCCTCCTCTCTGCTCGTTTCTTACGCGATGCCCAGAAGTTATAAATCTACAGAGCTTTCTCAGAGATGACACTTTCACAAACAATGACATCCCAGTCATTTCCTCTCTGGAGTTCTCCAGCGCATCCTGTTTATTCTATATCTCTCTTGTTTGCATTGCAAACTCTTCAGAATAAGGACTTCCCATATTCTGGGTCCTATACTGCTGGAAACATGACTGGAGCTACTCAATTCAAGGCTTTCAAGGCCAAAAGAGATCATTGCAATTATCGTGACTGACCTTTCGCCTACCACACAACAAATTTCGTCAAGTGACTTCCGCATTAAGCCCCTGATAGTCCTCACAGAGGCATGCTACTAAGGGATAATGATCACCACACCATTTTTCATTTCACATTTTCTCCAATTTTGCTGCATAGTCAGTGTTTCTCTCCTTCATACTCAAATCTTTCCAATACTTTAAGCAATTAGCCCATAGCCAAATTTTAGGAAACATTCTAAAACACAAAGGTGTGTTATTTCTATGATGTCTGCACTAAACCCATTGTCGTTAATTACTTACTATACTTTTCATTTTCCCAGTTTATATTTAACGTGCTTTTGCCAAGATAAGATATATAAAGAAAACAGAACTTTATTACACATGATAGACTTACAATCCTGCTTGTAAGAAGGTACATCTGTAAAAGATTAGAGAACTGAAATTATCTGAGAACAAGGTAAAGGGAGAGAATAAGCTGATGGCATTGCTGGCATGTGAGGTATTTTTGTATTAAAAATGTATGTACAAAAAACCTTTCATACACTCTGAATACCTGTATTAACTTTAATGCTCAGCATGCTATAAAATGATCATCTTCTGAAGGAAAAAAAAGAAAAAAAAAAAGATTAAATTCCTTTGAGCCAAGTATTAAAAGCATTCTTAAAGCAAACAGACACAAGAAAAATGCTTGCTAAAAATCTGGTTTTCATCTGTCTAAAATACTGGCTTCAGCTAAAAGCCAATCAATCAATATGCAAAGAATAAAAAAAAAAGTTCTAGCCAGTTATAAATATTTTTTAAACTACAATCATCTGGCAGTGGAGCACCACTGACCTAACTCCATGAGCATCTGTCAGCGGGTGATGGCCATGGTGCTGTCAGGAGAAGAAAACAGAGACATTTTGCTCATTTAACTGAGCGGACTAGAAGTGGCCCACCACAAATCACAGCAAGTGGCACAGTCTGGAGGGGAAAAACACCCAAAACAAATGTTCAAGGAAACCAGAGAAAGCCTGCCCTGCCCAGTGTACCCAGAGCTCTTGGAGGCTGCAAGGCACCAAAAGGCTGCAAGTATGAAGTGCAACAACTCCATCACCACTAGGTGGTTATCCATCAGATCCTAATTTCATTATTTCTCCTAAAAGACTTGTATTATCCCACCTATAGCTGAAGTTTCTATGAACATGGCATCATACAAGGCATTATACAAGAACAACAAAAGCGCTTCTCCAGTTTTCTTTTAATTGCCATGGCAACTCTGTTTATTTGGATTTAAGCATCATCCTGGGATGTTCATAACGCCAACAGCACAACACAGAGAGGCAGAACGGGAAAGGGAGCGTCAATGAGACACTCATGTGGCTAACTCTTGTCCAAACCAAGTAACTCAAAACCCCACAGGCAACAGCTGTAGTGAAAAATACAGGTGGATTAAGAATCAAACAGAAACAAGCATTTCTTGCCATTTGCATTTTTTTATAGAGGTGGCAGTCCTCTTGCAACTCCAGCAGCTTGGAAAACAGAGACAGCTCTACCAATGTGCCCAGGTGTCCTTCTGCATCTTCATCTGTCTGCAAAAGTGGGGTTTTAAGCTCGGCACATGGGCTGTCAGGCTCACGGAAAGCACACCAGTTAACTGGAGATCCACTGCATCCACCCTAACAACTGTGCTTTCTACTGGGCTCACAAACAGGAATGATTCAACAGCCTGACAGGACACCAGTAGTACCTGCAGCATAGTCAAACCCCATTTCCCCACAAGATTAAGCTCAAATGATGTAAGCAACACCCAAAACCACAGTGAAACACATATAGCAGCATTTAATTGTTACTACCTGAACCAATCTGAGCTCTGGATGCTCTGTTAGTGGGTTATGATGAATAGACAGGAATTCCACAGCAGTACCACCCTGCAATTTCACAAGACACCAAAAAGGATGTGCAAAACCTAGCAAGCATATGTTAAAGTGCACAAAGGATCACAGAACGTATCAACCTGGAAGGAGACCATACAGATCACCAGGTCCTGCTCCTCACAGAACTGCCTCAGTTTTACCTAAATCCAGTGACTCCTTGGACTCTGAAAGACACGATGCCATGACCATATGGTGCCTGTTCAAGAGATCAAACACAGGGGAGGCAGAATTACCAACTTCCACCAGATTTATGACTCAACAATGCAGGAAAAAGACAAAGAAAATTAAAGAAGAAAAACCAAAAAACAAAACAAACCACCAACCGACCAAAAAAATCTCAGCAAACCAACAAACAAAAAAAAACCCAAACAAAAAGAAAAGAAACAACCAAGCTAATTTACAGTCTTGCCATGGTTAAAATGAAGAACTGAGCAATTGTTTTCAGACACAATAGGCAATTGTTGAAAGAAATCATGAGAAGATCCTGCAATCCATCTCAGAGACTGTCCAACAGCTTGGAAAATGGACTGTCACTTCATCCATCAGGAATTTCTACCACCCAACTGGCTATTACGTGACCCTGGCTGGCAGGGAGCAGGACTGACGTCTCTAGGATTCTGGGAATTCGACAGTTATACCCTCCTAAACACAGAGCAATTTACCTTCATGTTTTCCAAAATCACCAATAAAGGGAGACTGCTTTCAGTCAAACACTCTGCAGGCAAAGAAAGTTTGTCCAGAGTAGCACAGAGAATTGGCAAGGATTACCTGATTGCCCCAGGCACTATTTTTCCTCCTGCACCAGGGGCTGGCTACTACCCTAGCTTCAACTTCTCCAAGCTTTTGATGAAGGAAGGATGTTTGCTCCACCCACACTGATGACTTTTATTACCTTGGAAGAGCTGAAGAAATGTTTTGCATGCACCAGCGATCTCACATGCCGGATGGGAAATACAGCAGAGGTATGGTGGGGTCCAGCCTGTGGTGAGCACACTCTCAAACAGCCTCTGCATTGGATTCAGACATCCAGAGTTTAGATGCCTCCATATAAACCACACAGGTGCTACCCCCACTGACACACAAAAGAAAGAAGAGAGTTTATTCAAGTGACCCTTATTTCCTCAGTGCAGCAGAAAGGAGTCTGGATAGTCTCCAAGCAAGGCAACCAACATGGAAAGTACTGAACCTGCAATTACAGCAGCCCATGGGGACAACAGAATCACCATTACTCCAGGAAGATCAGAAACCACAGAGGAGTTCCAGATCAGCCTCCCTGCGTATCCAGGGGCACAAAATCCATTGTCACAACTGCAATGTCTTGCTTGCTTAACTACCCACACAGAACCAGTTCTGTTAGGACTTCATAGAGAGACGAGTCATACAGGCCTAACGCAAATGTCTAAAAACAGCAGCAGGGTGGGGATTATTTTTTAAATTATTTTGGAACTGAAGTGCTCCAGCAGCCTGACACAGAGAAAAAAAGTTTTCCTCAGCATGCAATGTGCTTAAAAGGGTCTGCAGAAGTAACATATAACAGCTACAGGTGCATAAAACAATACCATTAGCTCCCAAAGTGACTTTTCTGTGACTGGTCAGGCTTGGACTTGGCAGTAAACTGCAGCAGCCCTTTCTAAGAAGAAATCACCTCTGACTGCATCTGTGAAACAAAGGTACAGAGATTAAAACTGCATGGAAAACCATTTCTCTGATGAACCACCCCAAAAATTTTGAACACTGTATTCCATTTGATTTCCATCTCTGCAGGACATGGTTAGTTAATCTCACATTTAACCCTCTGAGCCAACATTTGTACAGTCTCTGTTGCCGCGCTGGAACCTGCACACAATGCGATCTGGCTCAGCGCTCACGGTGCTCCAGGGATCAATTACCATTTTATACATCAGTGTTTCATTACTGAGCTGTGAATGTCCTCCAGCCAATCAGACCCTCAGCTCGGCGCTCCAAGACTCTAATCTTTGAAAATTAGGTATTTGGCAAGATACACTGTAAGAAAGAAAAACTGCCGGACTCATGCTGTTTTGAATACATCCAGCCTCCATTCACAAATACTGCCGTTGCAATCGCCACTAGATGTTTTCAGTGACGTGATTAAAAAGGAAGCTGTGGTAATTGTGGAGTGGAAATGCACTCTCATCTGTCACTTCTCTTGGAAAATAATGAGCTCTCTTCCTTATTATGTTCACTGCAATATATCTTTGGAAAAGTCTTATAGAGATTAATGCTCAATTGCTCTAAATGAGCTTAGCTTTATTTATTCTAGGAGAGGATCTGGTCCCAAAGTCCCAATAAGCTATTACTTCACTATCCTCATTAAAGGAAAATCCTATACGGTAGCTAAGACAGGACTTTGGCCCCATGTCTCCTCTGTAAATTCAGCGATGGAGATTTGGCATGCTTTATATCAACAGGCCATGCCTAAGTGCGTACTTTAAATGAGGCTAAGATACACGACAGCAAACACTATAAATCTTCACACAATAAGGCAAACTCGACATTGCTGCTGCTCATCTTCAGCTTTGCTGCCTCATCCCCATGCGCTGCCACAGGACCGGGAACCTCACTGAACTGGCAGCACAGAAAACTCTTTCTGCAGCACTGTAAATCCTTGAAATAGTTAATCCTTGAGCAGCAGCTCTGTAGCAGGGACTCTGGGGAACAGAGGCACCACATGCCCAGACAGACTGCCTGGGCCCCTGCTGGACTGGAGGTACCAGGAAGGGAACTTTGTCACCAGGAGGAAAACCCTAGGGAAAAAGCAAGTGTACTCTTAAAAACCACTGCGATTCCAGTCATCTGTTTTGAAACTGCAAGTGCTGTAAAGTGACAACACACAAGCCACAACCACATGTTGAAGAGTTTGTTTTAAATCACGAGGTGAAAATAAGAATCCATTATAACTCTGTTTAACATTCCCGGGCTGGTATGCAGCTATGCAGCCCACGCAACACCACAGCTGTGGTAGAGAGGTCTCAAAAGTCTGTTCCAATAGATTGGAGAAAGCACCAGAACCAAAAATTAGGACAGTGCCAAAGGCCTCAGACAGGCAGCTGCAATCATCCCCACCCGTCCTTTCCTCTTCTATCACCTCTAACACACCAGGTGAATCCAGGTGGTAGGACAAAAACTGGCTCATGTTTGGAAAGTACTTTTTGCACAAGTTTCACAGTTCAGCAGATCTAAGGATCAAAGCCTCTTATACTGGCCACCCAAAGCACAAACATTCCCTTAAATAACCTCTGTTGAGAATTTGGGCTTTTCACACCTTTGTGGAAAGTAATTGGACTCCAAGCAGAAAATTTTTAAACTAAGTGATAAAAACCCTCTGTCATGCGACTTAAAGGGATCAGCCCCTATAAAGGCTTCGAGAGCCATTAAAAAAAAAGGAAACCATACACTGCACAAGTGACACCCAACTGACTAAATACTTTTTCTTCAATCATATGACATTTCCATCACTTAAACAGAGATTCTGTGAGCCCAACACTGGCATTCTGATGAGCAAATATGTGCAGAACACCAGCAGGGAACAGATGTCAGGCACTGAAAAAACATAAATTTTAAAATCCTACCTTTAGATGATTCTTTAACAGAAAAAGATCTGTTTGTGTACAGACTCCTCTTCCAGATACTAACACAAGGACAAAACTCTAAATTGTCTCTTCAAGTACACACAGAGCAAGTTGTCACACACGGATTTCTGTGGCTGAAGAGCAAACGCTGTTTATTTTCAAACTAGTGTAGTCCAGACTCTCACTGCCTCAGCTGAACATCTCACAGATGCCACTGAGTTCCTAATCCCCCTCTGGGCCCAGGAATGGCCTATATGCTCCTTTTACATGCTGAAATTCTCCAGGTGTGCTTTAAAGCCACTGAACAAAAGAAACACAGCAGTTAAGAGTGGGTTTGTAGTACTTCACCTTCCTCAAACGCTGATTTTAGTGAATATCATGCAAGTACAGACTTCTCTCTCTGATACACATATTCACAAAACTTACAAAGCTAATGCCCTAGATCTCTTGTGTTCTCCATTAATAAATTAGATTATTGGCCATTTCAGGCATATACAACACATGCTTCAAAACACAGCTCTTTTTTTTCCTTCTGTTCTATAATGACCCACTTGGTGTGTTTGATGTTTTTAGAAATGGCTGTGCTGCTTGCTCAAAGCTCTGGGAGACCACAGTAATCCTCTCCCAACTGGAACTGGGCTTCTATGAGGCCCACAGAGATGATCTATTCTGGTCTTTTGGCACTAGCCATAAAGGAAGACACAGATTAAGGTTTTCAAAAACATTTCTGCCAGAGACACACTTGAATAAGCAAGTGAGACAGTGACAATTCTATTTCAGTAATGCCTTCAACGCTTAGAGATGACACAACTGGTATTTTCAGCTCTGGTCATTCCTACAGTTAATAAGAGTATAAATTAAAAGTGCCATTCCCACTTCACATTCAAATCATCAGTTCCATGTATCTATTATTTTTCTGGGTTTGTTGGTTTGGGTTTTTTCTTTTTAAGATGAAAAAAACCCCCTTCTCCAGGAACTGTTAAGTGTTGATAATAACAGACTAGAACACAAAGCCATTTTTCTCTGTCCAAAAGGAAATATTAAACATCACGGCCCTGACACATGTGCTCTTGCTGCCAGCACTCCGCACACGCAGCGCCTATCTGCGTGTGGATCACCCACCAGCCCAGCTCCACAATCCATCCTGTTTACTATTTAGGACCAGGGCTAAAGCCAAACAAAGCTCCACCTCCCAAAAGCCAGAAGAAGGGCAGCTTGTGCAGATGTTGAAATTCTGGTGAGAAAGACAAACTATAAACAGATTTCCTAAAAGATCTGCCTTGGGACAGTCTTATCTAGCAATTCCACTAATTCCCTTGATAGGGAAAGTAGGGGACTGTGAATGAAATCTGCAGACAACAGATAGCTGGGAAAGTCTGTCAACTCAGAGAATGGGCAGAAGTGTATTCAGAACATTTGAGGACTAAAACAACTGACAGGAGGTACAGCTTGTAATAAAGCCAAGTGCAGTCATGCACTTTAGGATTAAAGAAATATGTTCTGCAGCTTGAAAGCTCAACAGTTGGAAGTGATATAGAGAGGGAAAGATTTTGATGGTTTAGTGGCTCATGGCAAGAGTGTAAAAAAACCAGATGTTGCTCGAGGTCTCAGTGAGGAATGGGAAAATACGCAAGACACTAGTAAGGTCTCAGCTGGAACAATGTGCAATTTCAGGTTACAGAGTTCAATAAAGGTCATGTGACACTGGAATAGTGCGAGGAAAAGTCAGCAGGATGACCTCTCCCATGAGACAAAAAGGCGATGGCTTTGCTGCTACAGCAAAATGAAGGCTCTCTATGGGAGGGTAAAGGAAAGATACAGCCATACAAACCACCTATGAAGAGGCTTAGGCTGGAACTTGAAAAGAGGCTTGCAAAAAAAAAATTAGGTAGGAGATTGACTGTTCACAGGAAGGTTGTTGGAGACAGCCAAAAATATAGCCAACCAAGCAGGAGGCTCAAAGTTGGTCCTGAAAATATACATCCTCACCATCTACAACCCAGTCAGCCCACCAAACAAGGTTCAGGAGCAGCATTGCTACCCCAGAACCTTCCAGACCTTCCCCCACCTGCCACCAGGTCTTGTGCTGTCACCACAGAGACACGGTGTTTAAGTGAGTCCACATTCACGACACAGACACAGTAGAAGATACTCTGGCTTCCCAAATCTCTACACAATTGGAAAGAGGATGACTTCTCCTCAGGAAACTTGAAGCTATGCCCAAATCACATCAAAAGAAGACAACAAAGGGAGGCTGGTGAAAAGCACAGCAGGTCACTCAAAATGACTGGGTTAGAGGAGAAACACTTCCAAAGGAAAGGAGGTGGTTAGTGGCTGAAGGCTTTAGAAACCATCACTGCAATACCAAACGATTCACCCTCATGGCTGAACTCCCCCACTATTCCCCAACACTCCCCAACGAAATTAACAGTGCAGGCGGGTTCAAACAAGGGCAGTTGACTATCTTGGTACTCCAAAATAATTTCTGTTTCAAAGGAAAAACATGATGTTAAAAAGGGGACAAGGGTGAGAGAAGGAAAACATAGAGGCTAATTAATGTCAATCAGTATAAAAACCCATGACTGATGCTTTTGACATTACCCTTCCAGACAGTGCTCCTGCAGACACTCGAGCGAGCGTGAGGCGAGTGCAAGAGTGCCGCATCAGAAGCGGGATTAGGCAGGAGGTGCCTGGAAATCCACACAACACAAACACATCTTGCTCAAATATTTATATACAAATACCTTTTCCATATGTTGCACTATAGAGACCTGTGGATGTTTATGCCTGCTGTAGCATCTCAACAGCAAAGGCTTAAAATACCTCTGTAGCAGGGTAGAAATTAGACTCCACATTACTTCCATTAACTATTGCTACTGCCACAGGAGACGTGGAAGGAAGGAGAACTACCCCATGAGCTTTTCTTCTGTGAATTTAACATCCCACTGCCACCTTAGATGTAGAAAAGACACAAACAGAACAAGTAGCTCATTTCAGACTTTCTTTTCCTACAGCCAAATACTTTGCCCACAGAGTGCCTTCATGTGTACATATTTTTGCAGTCGCTGTACTCCACACAAGCTTCAAACCATACAACAAAACACGGGGTATTTTTAGGTCATCTAAACTCACTATCCATGAGAAGAAAATGAGTCATTAGTCAATTACATAGTTTATACAAGCAGAAATTACCAATTTCCCTCTGTTCTTTGAACCACAATCTGTTGCTTTCACTGTGCTGCATCTTTGGGACTGGCACACCTGACATCCCCCTCGTTAGGCAGAATTCTGGAAGTCGTCATTACGACACCAAAGACAACAATTTCCTACTCTTAACCAAGCACTGGCAGGAGATTTTGCTAAGCAATGGGAACACAGTGTGGAAATGATTCTTATATTGTAGCTTTTGAGATCCAAATTAAATTATAGTCAGTTCTCTGAAGTGTCCTTAAAACTATCAGCGTTCCCACATTCCCCCAAGCGTTCTCCTGCTATTCACCTGAAACGCAAACAAACTGCCTTTGGCCAATTCTGCATTGTTTTCACAGGGCAGCTGAGCTCATGCAAGATAATATAAAATTATTTTTCCCTGTTGCTCCAGAAATGCCCTGGCTGCTCAAGCCAGCTGCTGCACTTTGCAGGCAGCTGCACTCTCTTAAATTTTAGTTTTAATGGCAAAACTAACTTTTCAGCCATGAAAAGTTCAGCTTTCTGCATCCCCAGCAGCTGTTTCTGGAAGACTGCTCAAGTACCCTGGCTGAGTGGCGGCTACTTTAGAAGTTTTTTTGCTGGAAGATAACCTCAGAGACCATCTTGACTGGTCTAAACTTCTGCTCTAAAACCTGTACTGGAAGGTGCTTCACGGCTTTTAAGTGAAAGCAACACTTCAAAAGGATTGCAGCAGCTGGACATGAGAAGAGATGAGACACTATCTATCCTTATCCAAAGTTTAAAACCTAGCCTACAGCTAGGAAAGAGCAGACATATTCTTACAGTTTGGTGTAAATCACAAATAATTTCATTTAAGTCCAGCTGGACAGGGAGTACCCTGAAAAGATGTTTCCCTTTGAAGCCCCATAACATCTCAGCTCCCTTGGAAGAGCCCAGCAATACCTCAAGCAGACCAAAAATGCTGCTGCATGGTCACACACATGCTCTGTCTACAACACACAACCTACCTATCTCAGTTCACTTCCATTGCTAGCAGGCACTTTTCAGAGTTTTTCCTTCGCTTTCTCTCACAGATGTGTCCATCACCCTAGAGGAATGTCCCATTCCCAAGCCCTTTTTCACTCTTTACTCCCTACTCTGCTATTCAGACACCAGCACTGGGAATTCAGCAGAGCAGCACAGTTTTAAGTCTTGCATCACTGTTGGGTCTTTTTAAGAAGGCGGTGCCTACCAAAAGCATTTTACTTTTTTTCACCTTTATTTCATAAACAACATGAAAAAGCTGAGATGACTTCATGCAGAAAGCATTTCTACATCCTTCACAGCCTTCTTCCCAGAAGATATACTGGAAATAACTTCCCTTTGCTGAAGAAAGCAACTTTCCCCAATTTCTTATCAGTTGGCTCATCATCAACCAAGCAGTGGAGAATTTACACCGGAGATGCCACTCAGTCAAATAAACAAATCTGTTTTGTACTCAACCCCAAAAAGCCTGAGTATCAGCTCAGCGTGATAGGTCACTGGTCAAGACCCACAGAATCAAGACATCAATTTCAATAAATATTTTCACATTAAAGAATCTGGGAAAGGGCCAGGAACTTCAGCCAATCGGATGAATATACAGTACAAGCCAAGCAGTCCCCCATGGTTATCCTGTCTCTGGAAACTGGCCTCTTAGCAAGTCATTTACATCTCACGCTCATTCATATTTTAAAAAGGTCTTTTAAAAGCCGTTTCCTACATGTCAGTGTGTTTAAAGATCTCAATAACTTTTTGCTTTCATTGCTGCATCCCCCCTTTCAGCTCTGACCTAAAAGAGCACCAGAGCTACAATGGGATCAACCCACATCGCAAAATATCCTGCCCCAAAAGAGGAAGGTCAGTGTTCAAAGACAAAGGTCTTTTGCCTGGTATCATTAGTTGACTGCAAGATAATCTGTGAACAAACAGCACATAAGTCTGACCCCACCAAAGCATTCTTGACCATCCTTACGGACAAGAACTTGAAAATAAGCTTCCTTCCTGTTCAGTAGGGTGAGATTCCTGTTCCTCTCTGCAACTCCTGTGTCAGCAACATCAATGCTGTCCTTGCTGCTTTCCCAGTTCACCAGCAGCTGCACGGATTTGCAGATACATTCCCTGTTTATTTTGTATATACTCACAGTAGTACTTGGAAGACACAACACAGTTCCTTGAGACAAAAGGTCAAATTCTGTAAATTACTGCAAATTTCAGCCCCAGCAGAAGTCATCTACAGCCAAGAGCTTCTTCATGCTGTAGAAACTGGTTGTAGGACAAACCAAGATGTTGTGGGACAAACCAAGCAAACTACAGTGTGGATCTAAATCTTCAGAAAGCAACGCTGTCAGCCACACCAACAGCCTTCCCCTTGAAGTGCTGAACTCATGTTTCAGATTTACATTAGATTTACATAACATTAATTTTAGTCAATCTCTTACTGTCAGGAGAAGAGCTGTATACGAAAAAACAAAACATGGCATGGGTATGACATGCCCAGCACACCTGGGCCAGCTCACTCCAGCACAGAGCTAAGCAAACACAGCCACACTGCACCCCATGCAGGTCTAGGGGTAGCAGAGCCACATTATGCTAACGCTTTAGGGATTTACCTGACCTGAGCTGAGACAACACAGAGTGCTGTGATCACCTTCCCACAACCACAAGCCCCGCAGATAGGCCTCTGAGACCTCAGATGGACTGAGGCTGTGTCCTCAAATCAGAGAGTTTCTAAACACCCTGGTTCTCTACAAATCTGGAAAACAGACCAGGGCCTGTGCCAGGTTTTGGCTCATGTGACTTCAACCACTGATCACTATCAACATTCATAAAGCACTCTGCAGAAAAGACAACGTTTTCCCTGAATCCTGGACTAAGCTCTTAGTCATTTACTACATTTTGGCCTACAATAATAGAATTACACTGCATATTTTAACTGAATGTATTATTCCTCATTAGCAGTCTCAGACTGTTACAAGTCTTTAGCCTCGCAAAACACTAAGCGCAACTGCTCTAAAATGATAGCATTCCCATGATGAGCAAGATGTTTCTTGTTCAGCAGGTAGAGCAGAGGTACCAAATCCTGCTCCACAAGTTGTGAACCATCTCACAGGCAGTGCAGGCTCCGCTGCAAACCCAGCCTCTCCACTAGAGCGACAGCTACCACAGGGCAAGGTCTGGGGGACAAGAAGGAGGAAGAGGGAAGAAGAAAAATGACAAGACTCTGAAGAAATGTGCCTCAGCCTACAGTGAATGGAAGTGCATGTGTCTGAGTGTGTGTGAAGTCAGGGCATATTCAAGTAACTCAAACCTAACTAGGATCCTTGTAGCCAGCATTTTCAGCCAGCATTCCTCAGGGGCTGCCGTCTTTCCGCAGTCCCTTGCAAACACAGAGTACCCATAGCAGCATCTATTTCTACCCACGTGTCAAACAGGCTACCACCTCAAGTGTCCTGCAATCACAGCTCTACCAAGACTGTGGACCTTAAATTAACTTACAGGACCAGCCAGAGAGAAGAAAACCTGACTGTCGTATCCCAGGGCTAGTAGAAGAGAGAAAGAAAAACCTAACACCCAGACCAGCCAACAACTCACACCAAAAGAGCAATTTTATTAAGGAAACAACATCTGAACACAGCATGCTGCAAACACACACATTCTGCAGCTGGAATCTCTTCAGCTGATGCATCTCTTCATGATACATAAGTCAGAAAATAATTCAGCTCAGCCTCGGAGGTGGTAGTGGCTCTGTGATCCTATCAGGCACAAAGTTTGGTAAAAAGCTAGGCACAGACATCAGAAGATATACCAGGCTAATCTGCTGAGAATTATCTTTTTTTTTTCCCCTGCAGTGGACTCTGTGGACACAAAATTATTTCAGAGAGTGACCAATGTTCAGCCTCAGGGGAAGGGTTCTGGATGACCAGAGAGAAGCTGTGAGCCACCACAGCCACGGGAAGCTATTCCCTGCCCTGAGTCCCCCTGGTGCCAGACTGCATGTGTTAGAAGGAATGTCTCTGTGTGCAAGGAGGGGGCACTCTGCACCAGAGAAAACTGCTGTCCATAGGTAGGGTTACAAACACCTCTGAGTGCCACACAAACAAAAAAAACATAGGCAGCACCCAGACCACACCATGCTGTCTTCGTAAGTTCTTACCCTAAGCCCACACAATTTATCATACTTTACGCAATAACAATGAAGCACTACATGGCACTGACATACTGTTTGACACTTGCTGGAATACAGAGGACATCTATACAGAAACAAAAGAAATCTTCCCAATTTCACATATCTGACCAGCTCTAGAAAGTTATTCCTTATTGCTTTGCTACCCCCACCAGCACCTCAAACACTAAACATCAGTGACAGAACAGCCCAACACCTTCCCCTTTCAGTCTGGGGTACAGTGGGTGGATAAAGAAATCTGGCTGTCACAAGTAGGACAAGCACCCTGGTTCTACAGTCTGGCTGCTCTTTCCCTGCTGTCTTCGGCATTTGAAGGAGGTTGTTCTCCACCAAAGAGAGGGCATACAAAAGATGCTCCACAAAGGAAAGTTCCTACCATCTCACTGTTCTTGCAGAACAGGATTCCCTCTGCTCACACACAAAGTCAATCATAGTCATACATCTGCTAAATCACAGCAAGATCCTTCCACAGCACCACAGGTTCTCTATTTCAAGTGGATTAATAATTTGCAGGCAAGACACTTTCCTGACCATGCAGAAAAATCACGACATAAAGGATATATCATTAACACATTTCCACTAAAAGATCACACACAGAGATGTATCAGGCGAGATGACTAACCCTTCTGTTGAGAGCAGACACATGAGAGGAATGAAATTCTAAATTATGATTTTCTAAATACCATGATAATATTTAGTCACTAAGTAAGAAATCTTTCCAAGACATAAGAAGCAGCATAAGAGACATGCTCTCTTTTCAGGAAATAAAAGTGAGAACCTAATTTCCAGCTTCCAACAGAATGGAGGGACCTTGGTGTAAGAGATCCCAAGATGACATAGTTCAAGATGAAGAAAAAGCGTTCATTACCCTTCTCACCCACTTTTTATAAATACCACACAGAGGCTTCCCATGCCTCCATACCTTCTCAATGAAGGGGGATCCTCTTTTTGAGCCAGGAGATGGAGCCAAAGGGACACTCCCTACTGTGAAGAAAGGGTGAGATGCAGAGATAAAGAAATTGGGATAGAGAACCACAATTTCTGTTGTCAAGGGTGTTACTACCAGCCTATTGCTATCAGTCAGTGTGAAACAGCCATTCACAGGTGCTGTACAATACAAAGGACAGCTGCATAACTCACAAAGCAGCTCTAAAAAAGTTAAGACACCACCCACCTGAGCCAGCAAACACCAGTTACTCTTCTTATTCCACAATTTAAGAATATCTCAGAATTAAAAACTTAGGACATATACAAGAAGAAGAAACAACATACTGACCAGAGATGGCAGGCATCAAAAGTACTGTCAGGAGAGAGATGAACTAACCTTCATCATCAGAACTGCTGCTGTTTCAGACACTGAGGCATGATATTTCTGAACAGCACAAGGTCCAGTTCAGATTGTAGATGCATTCACAAACCCCACAGTTCTGTGAGCCGAATGCACACACAGAGAGCGCACTGTTGTGCAACACAATACTTAAGAGGCTTCCCATCTGCACTCCATTTCAAAGCATATTTTGTTAGCTTCATTTAGAAGGTCCCCCAGTTCCGCTGCTAGAGACCTTGCCAAAACTCAGCTGAGCAGAAGCACTGAATTTGTATCACCACAAAGTAACTATGAAAAAAGAATGAAGTACAGCTCTGCCCTACATGCACCAAACACACTAAACACCAACAGACTTTTGTTTGCTCGGGGATTAGGAGATATTTAAGGAACATGATGGCTGTGGTACTTGAACACCACCAAAAGCTCTCTTAACTGAAAGCCAGGAATCATGATAGATTTAGGAAGTAATAATTCAGCTCTATTTTTTGCATCCAGTTGAAAGACTGTATTTTCCTTATTAAAAGCCTTCAGCACGCAGGCTTGCCAAAAGAAGCTCCTCTGCAAGGCTTTCAGCAGCGCTTTCATTTTAAAAATCTGGTGTTCGTGTGTCCTACAGGAAAGCATTTTGTGCCTGGAGTTGTAAAGATTTTCTCCAAACGAGCTGTTTAGTGGTTTAGAACCGAGTCCTGTCCCCACGGGGACGAGTACCCTCCCGCCAGATCCCAAATGAAGTTTCTGCCCAGCCCCGAGCCCGGGGCCCCTAGCACGGGTTGGGGGGAGTCCCACAACCCGCGGGTCACCGCGGCTCCCGCCGCCCGCACGGACGCCCCCGGACCCCGGCAGCCGCAGCCGGGTGCCCCTGGGCCGCCGCGCACCCGCCCCGCTCCGGCCGCCGGCACAACTTGCGGCTCCGCGCTCCTCTCCGCCTCGCCTCCTGTCCTTCCGCTGCGCTCAGCCTCCCGCTACCGCCGGCGACACGGCTGGTCCCCGCAGCCCGCCCCCCGCTCATACGCTC
>VZRR01003260.1:281125-366433 GCA_013398015.1 Oreocharis arfaki
CCCGCCGCCCACCCCTCCCGGAGCTCCAGCCGCCCCCGCCGGGGCAATGAGCCGGCCAGCCTTGCGCTGCCTTCGGGCACCTTCACAGGTCGCTTTCCAGCGGGACCTGCTCTAGACGCGGTGCTTTTCACACTTGCTCCACCCAAACCAGGCTCCCGTTGAGAGCCGTCCTGCGTATGCGCCCGCCCCCCCCGGTTGAAAATGTTTCGCACTCGCGGCATCCAAATTAAAATCCCCACTGCTGCCTCCACACAACTGCCAAGAGCTGTTCCCCGGAGCCTGGCCTGATGTGCTAAAGCCAAGTGTCTTTATCACAGGCTGTCATTTAACATCTCACGGCCATTTTCCAGGTGTGTGGCAGCCGGTTCCCGGCAGACCTAACAGCAGCCAATACTGCATTTGCTACTTCTGCCACCTAAACGATACCGCTGCGGTCACAGCCATCTCCTGATGATAGAAGTTTTGGCCTATACAGGTAGAAAACCCACCACTATAACTGGAGGGGAAAAAAAAGTATAACTGTATTTGCCCAAGAAGTGAGCAGATCACACTGTAATCAAGATGGACAGGGATTAAATTCTGCCGCTGAGTCCCATGCTGTATTCAAGCCATCTTCTAACAGCTTAGCTTTGCTCACAGCAGGTCTGGCTCCCAGAAGTACTACCCCGCACAGAAATAACCGTCCCTCCTGTTTTTCAGGATTTTCAGCGTGATTTTCAGCCTTCCACGAGTTTAGAGGGAGACAGGAGTTCAAAAGGAGACAGAAGAGCCTCTGAACTGTGTTCCTTGGAGCAAAATGCATGGCCTAATGTCAGTGCCTCAGCTCCCAGGGAGCAAAGGCAGTTAATTAGCCAAAATGAAACACACCAATAGTTAACATACCTAGAGCTAACCCGATTGGGATGTGCCTCTTTCTGGGGCTCAACACTGCTAACCAGGAAATGCCTCCCTTCCCACCATGATTCATAGCCTGACATCTCCTGAGGAAAAGAAAAAACCTCATAAGCCCCTTCATTTAAAAAAGCAGAGATCAGATTTTGAGCATGGTGAGTGGAGGCTGTGATGGCTGCATCCATCCTCTGAGCAGCAGAGGGCTGGGAAGTTTATCCAGGATATGGACAGCAAATTCCATAGCCTCTACTCAAGAGTAGACAAATGCTCACCAGCATTATTTTCCTAGGAAAATAAGTAGCTCCCAGAGGACTCCTGCCCAAGGCCTCCCCATCACCTTCTTCTTTAAATGTATTCCTCTGTGCAAAACAGAATCCAAAATTCAGGACATTGATTTGGGAGGAGAGGTTATTCTGAGTCCCCACCCAAAAACTGTGTTTTGCCCACAACCTGGTTATTATAATAATACAAAAGAGTTTTGGAGCAGGAATCACACCCTGGGATGCCTCCTTTTGTCACTAACTATTTAGGCTATAGTCATAAACAGAAAAGAGACCACAGCAGTTATTCTGCACAATCTCCTATCATACTGGAGGTCCAGAAGGATCCAGCAAATATTTATCCTATAGGCCACAAAATATGACCCGATTTCCTATTCAATTGCAAAGTGAAACAAAAAATCCTGCCTGGTAAAATCTTGGCAGAAGCAGCCTAGGGAGTGAGAAGGTGTTTTCTCCTCCTGACTGGCCTGAGGAGGCACAGTGGAGAGGGAAATGGCACGACGGGTCTCCATGGGACAAGGATACAAATGAGCTGCTCAGGCTCAGAAAAGACTGAAGAGCCCTGGAAGAAAGCACAGAGCATTGGCTCTTGGGCATCAGGAAAGTCTAGAACTATTAGACACCTCCCAGCTTGGTGACAGCTGTGCAGGGCTTTTCTAGGGCTGTTTAGAAGGCAACATCCCACTGAAATTTGGGGAATTTGGCCCTAAATCTTCTTAGCTTTTATTTTAAAGAATATTGATAGCATTTACATATTTTACGCACATACACGCAGCTGTGCATTTCAAAGTAATCTGTTGTGCTATAAGCCAAAACAGGATTTGAGTCATACGGTTCTATAAAGATAAAGCATTGATTTATCTAAAGAAATCTGTCTAAAGAAAATTGGCTTCATACATATGCAAGGAGAACTACTTAGCACAGATCATCCTCTTCTGCCCCATGGAGTTGGGCATCAAATTAATTTCTAGCTTGAATTTCAGGAGTACAAAATGGAAAATTAAGAAAATTAAGGATGGTGGACTGATGAAACCATTTCCCAAGGTAGTCAAAAGAAGGCTGAAGAAAAAGCCACTTCAGTTCTTAGCTAATAAAGGCACAGTTGGATCCCATGCCACAGCACAGGCTGAATGGCATTTCTAGGACTGCCATTACTTTTGGTTCTTTCCTTATGATTGTCTTCATACAAAAAAATCCTCGATTCACATTCAGAAAAACAACAAATAACACAAATCACCACAGGGCCACATTCATACAAACTAAATGTCACTAAAATCAGATTCACTAATGTCTGAGTATGAGAAGTTAACACTTCGAGGAAACAACTGAGGAAGGTTCTTAAGTACTAGCTCTTCCCAAGTGTTTGAACTGCACCATGTTTAAGCCTAGCCTTATCTCAAGCACTACCTGCAGAAGCTGGAAGCACCAGA
This sequence comes from Oreocharis arfaki, assembly GCA_013398015.1. Lineage (NCBI taxonomy): Eukaryota > Metazoa > Chordata > Aves > Passeriformes > Paramythiidae > Oreocharis > Oreocharis arfaki. The sequence goes on from VZRR01003260.1 coordinate 283,728, forward strand.
AACATTTGTTCTTTACAACAGTCGCAGACATCTGCATTCTGTCAACACTGCTGTGTCCGGGGCACCAGACGTCTGCCATCCCTGACACACAACACACAGAGATAAAGTTAATTATATGGTACACCTTCCCAGGATCCAGGACCTTTGTGGATCTGATGGGCATCAAGATGAATATGCATATTTAAACAAATTCCTGTAAAAATATAATTAGCATCCAGGACCACACATAAGCCAGGACAACAACATGATGTTCCACTTCTTCCTAAAATAAAACAACAAACTTCAGGACCCAGCCATAAACCACAAAAATGACACAAAAGAGGGTTAATACTGCATAGGAATCCAGCGTGCCAGGGCGGAGTAAAGGACTGCAAAGGCTATGCTCTGCTCCCAGCTGTGACAGTGTAAATACAAAAATCCCTTCCCTGTCCTCTGCGTGGGTCTCCCAACAGCTCACTCAGCCAATTTGTGGCATTCGGGCCACGGAGCTTCCTGAGCCTCTGCAACGAAAACCTCCAGAAAGCCCCATTTCTGCACCACGTGCTCTTATGCTATGGGAGGACTGCTGCAGAGAAAACCTTTCCCTCTCCATTTCTTCTGCACACAAGCACAACAAAAGTAGTTTGGGTTGGGTTGTTTGTTTGTTTGTTTGTTTTTTAATGCAAGTTTAATAGCTCCAACACACAACTACTATAAACAGCCCTGGAGAGCTGAATACCACAGCCCACAGCCAGCATGCCCCTAGAGCCACCCAGAGCTCAGCTGAGAGTTACACCCTTGTCCTTTTGTGCTGGCTGCAAGTTCATGGGGTGTGCAGAACAATTCCAATGACCAAAAAAATTCCAAGCAGCTCCAGGTTTGGCTGAAAACAACATAGTCCTTAATCTTTAGCAGCGTTTTATGTGCAAATTGCAGGCAGACAGGCCTTTACAAGACCTAAACTAGAATTATTTTGTAAACACTCACTTATTCCTACTGCCATACAAATAGTAGGAAATTAGATGCTTTTTCACTGATTTTTGGGAGGCATTCTGATGCCCTGTCTGTATGTGTCAGCAAGCTTTTCATCTGTGCTCCTTACTTACCTTGGGCTACAGTCAAAGATGTTTTCTACAACAGAAGGCAGGGATTTTTAGGTAAAATATAGAAAGCAATCCACGGGACACTGTATTGAGAGCTGTCAAGAAATTGAACCTCTCAATTTTATTATTCTGTTCACTTGTCCATAATTATTGTTTTTATAGCATTCAAAATACAGTCAGTCGTTTGTAATGAAAATACAGACATAGAGTCTTTGTCCCAGAGGGCTGACACTGTGACTTCCTATGTTAAGGCTAACTGTTATTTAAAATGTTATTTAAGATCTCTAGTCTCCAGTAGGCTATTTTTCTTTTCTTTTTTTGCTTGGTAGTTTCCTTGCAGTGGGGTAAGGTAAGACTGACTGTACTGATAACCCCCTCCCACTGCTCCCCACAAGCCCCTTTCTGAAATATGATCTTCAAAATATGCTCCATTAGCCAGAGGTTGAGCTCTGAGGGCAGAGAGTTGTTTGTGAAATATTTATATTTAGTAAGCAATCATATTAGAGCTGATTTTATGCATTTGCAGTTTATTTATAAGCTGGTATTTTTAAAAACAAATTATATAAATTTAAAAAATTACTTTTAGAGAATATTCCATGAAACTCCAAACCATGATGCAATGCATCTGCATTATATAGCTCTGACCTCACTTTTAAATTATTTTCCTTATGTGCTCATAGAATTTATTTAGAGACAACTACAAATCAGGATAAAGCCTTCTCACCCAGCAGTTCTCTAATTCATTGTAGTGCCAGAACAATACGATATCACATAGTTCACTACAGTGATGATTTACATGGCACTAAGTATACTGTATTTAATTTCAAGATACAAAGCAGTAGCTCCAGACTGGAGAGTAGAAAACAGATGCAAGGAAATGTACTGGTATTGCTGAAGTAAAACAAGAGAGCAATAAGCCAGAAATCATACGGCCTTTAAGCAATTTGCCTTATCTTCTACATTTATCTCCAGCTACAGTTATTAGAATGAAAAAATCATCAAGCTGTCTGTCACATCTGAATCCCTATTTACTGCATGCTTTTTTCTCAGTAATGTCCTCTGTTTTAATTTAAATTTCTGTTCACTTAATACATTCACTTCTTTACAGTGTATGGCCCAGTTCTGAGACTCCACACAGGAACATGCATTTGCTCAAAACAATCTGTTATCACTAAGAGTGTTGTTGGGTTTGTTTTTTTTTTCAGGGTGGAAACACTTATCTAAGCTTGTTTTTAGAAATTATAACTTGTGGACCAAATTTAGAATCACATTACCTTTCAAAATCAAATAAAATGTGAAAAGCCAGGTTTTGCCCTGCCTTGGATTCAAAGACTCCCAGCAAGACCTTCATCCACTACACAGAGTCAGACATTTTCTCCTAGATGAACTTTCATTTCAGGAACCAAAAGAAAAAATACTTAACAAAGCTATAGTATCTTACATTACATACTCACCCTTAGATCTCCATTTAAATTCCATTCTTTCCCTCCTCAAGGTGACGGTACCTTTCTCTGCTCTTAAACTTTCTCCCATATTGCACAATTAAGACAAACTTTTTGTTTGTTTTTTGCAGCATTAAAGACTATGTTCTGATTTTCCCTTACCCTGTTAACGTCCAAAGGTTACCACTTCACAAAGTATCCTAAGGACATTTTTACTACCAAGAAGTATTTTGACAACAAGAACTATTTTTAACTCAGCTAAGCTCTGCTGAGTGTAAAATGTTGCACGGGGTGCTCAGCAGCCTACGGGAATGCAGCTATCAAGGAGGTTTGTTTCTTTCGCACAAGAACAGCAATCTGAATCTTCTCTGTACACACAGAACACGATGTACATCTCATTATAATCCCAAAGGGTCAACAGAGAGGGAAAAATGCACCTCAGACCCACCAACCCCAATCTGGAGGTAGCAAGGCGCTGCTGCAGGTTGGAAGGGTTCAGCACACCTGTGGCTGTTCAGGTCTCATACTGGGATTTCCAAAACTATCAGAGGAAATTGATTTGGACAAGAGAGCAACTAGCCCATCAAGATACTGCTGGCAATCTGCTCCAGGATGGAGCCTCCAGGTGCTCACCCTGCCGTCCCTCACTTGCAGCGTTGGAAGTGATTTAGCCATGACACAAAATGGAACATGACCACACATCCCAGAAAAAGCACAAAGGAAATTCAGCATAAGATAAAGACAAGAGAGGAAAGGGCCATGGAGAGGAGGGCTGGTGACTGTTCAGCCAGCTGTCAATACCAGCCCCTGTCACTACCCTAGCTGCAGGATGATGCTGGGCCAGGAGTAGCAAGGCCAGCCCCTCTGTTAAAGAAGGGTGCCAGGAGTGCACCAACACTCAAACACATCTCAGGGTGAGTAACACAAGTTCTGGCATGGTGTGTTTTCAGAGCAGACTAGGGAACAGAGTATTTTACCCCCTTGAAAACACTCAGCAGGATGCTTAGACACTACTTGCACTGCCAGCACCCCAGCTAGCAGGACTTGCATAGCATATAGGGCTACACAAGCTCTCAGTCCAGGGAATAACTTTCCCAGGTTCCCAATTCATTGCCCATATGTGCCTGCTCGCTAGGATTTCCTATCAAAGCAACACTTCCCCCTTCTCTTTAACTACAAAAATAATGTAGGTTACAACAGAGGCTGCCCCCTCCAGCAACCTGTGCTCCACCCTGGAGTAATTTATATTACTCTCCCCAGTGTCCTAGACCAGGGCTGCAGAGATTGTTCCAAATGTGGCTTTCATGTTATGCTAGAATAGCCTCCATTAATGTAATATGCTGTGATCTTCATGATATTCCAAGTGGAAGCTCAGATCTTGTTTGCTTTTTAAACATTGCAAACCATCCTGCATTTCATCTGTGCATACTTCCCAGCACATATCAGAACGTGCCATCCACTCGCCACTTATTGATGTTTCAAGAGTCTTCCTTAAAACACACAAAAAATTTAGGGGGGATTTTGTTCCAGGAGTCTTCTGACCGTTTTGTGCGGTCAGAAAGAGTAGCTTTATTTCACAGACTGGATTTAATATACAGAAACATACTGTATCTGTTTCCAAATATTTTCTTTCTAAAACCGTTATGAAAACTGGTGCCAAAATGTGCTCATTCCTCTTTAAGGAGGAAACCTAATTTGGGTTTCTTGATCCAGATCATCTTAACACCCCGGCTCAATTTTGCTTGCTAAAGCAATCTACGGGCTCCAACTAATACAAATTTAATCTGCAAGGCTTCCTGCTTGGGCTGAATGGGTCCAGCATTTCTTTGTTACAAGATCCACACCACGTATCAGCAGCATCTGGTACTGATTGCAGATCTCAGACAATGTGCCTATGGGCTCCATGGGCAGGATCCTTCTTGGATTTCTGGTCCCTTTTGGATTTTTCCCTAAGCTATCTCTTGATGTTGTTGGATTGAAGGTTTATAACTGGTCCTTAGCTGCCTTTTTTTTTTTTTTTTTTTNNTTTTTTTTTTTTTTTTTTTCCCCTTTTGAGGCATGATGTTTTCTTTTGGACCAATCTCTGGTAGCTGACCATACTTGAGAACACATCTTGCAGGTTAAATTCTGTGAGACTTTTTCACTGTTTCAGCTCTAAGAGATAACGCAGTAAGGTATAATATGCAAAGTTTTATAAACCGGAGCAAGCGCTCGAATCAGAAAACTGGCAGCTCCAGCAGGCTTGGCTTTGATCTTCTCAGTTCACCACAAATCTCAAATACTGTATCTGGAGATCAGCCTTTGGATGTGTGTTGGCTGGATCACCATGACAAAAACAAGGCGGAGGGGGTTTTTTTGGTTTTGGTTTTGGTTTTTTTTTTTTTTCACAAAGCCAGCACTAGGCACAGGAAAGGACAGGGTTTTGGCTTCAAGGCCTTGGAAAAACAGAATTCAGTTTTTCCATTCCGTCAGTATTCTCGGAAAACTCCACAGGTAAATAAGTCTCACTCTTGTACACTGATGTCTCTTGGAGACACTTGGGGAGACTGGATAATAGCTAAATTCATAACCAGGCAGGTGTCTCCTAAGCTAGGGCTTATTTGTATTGCTCCAATGTACTTCTGCAGAAACAGGTATTTCAAAGAATTTTAGCCCTTATGAAGGTACTCTGATTTTATAACCCTACAACAGACAAGCAAGTACCTGGAAAGAAATGCTCTACCATAAAAACCAGCATTTAATAAAGTGCTTTTTCCCCCAAGAGCTCAAGCACCTGTGAGCTGCTGTCATCACCTCCCTGTCACCCGGGCCGTGACTTGTTCACAGCGTGGGGAAAAGGCTTGACCAGGACCCAACACCTCTTAAGTCCACATGTGCTATCCATTAGGCTGTAAGACCCTGACAGCAGGTAGATACATAGCTCTAAGTCACATACAGTTTATGAAAACATAACTTACAAGTCCATGATTTAAAATAGAAGCATGCAGAAGAGAAATGGAAGGTAAAGGCGGAACCAGCATGGGCTTACTGCAGAGAGCAGCATGAGCTACAAGCAAATAGCAAATGCTACTAAAATGTGAAGAAGTCAAAACTTTACATGGAATTTAAACTAGTTCTTTGCATTGGGTTCATGCTTGATTCTTACACCAGCTTATGACTCCATATATAGCATGGTATACGACATTTTTTAATCTAGAGGAGATCTTGACTTGGCTTTGCAAAGTCACGGATGATTCCCCTGATGTAGGACATGGACAGCAGGTCCCAGGTGTGCTGCTCTGCATGTTGAAGATTATATAAAAAGGGAGACTATTCCTTCTCAAATTCTTTAATGCTATTACTGATACTATCATTAAATGAGGGAATATCCTTGAGGCCAGGAAAACCTCAGGGAGTGTGGGAGCTAGCACCTGGACTCAGGATTGGTTTCCTTGGTTATTAGAGCTGGCTGAATGGTTTTAACAGATAATGATATCTAATTTAATTACATATTAGACAAAACACTTCTGATTATTATTCATCCAGCCAGGATTAATGAATTTCTAAGTCCTTTTTCTGTCCTAAATTTTTTCTACCCTCTTGTCATTTACCTGTTTTGTTTTGAAACTCATCTGAATTCTACCTGTCTGAAGAGAGAGGTTTACTTCTCTACTAACTTGCATGATTTTTTTCTTAATGATGATGCTACTTAAATTCATTTCCACAGTTTATAATTTGTTTCCCAGGTCATCAGAGAAAGCATTTAAGTCACAAAATCATTCTTATAAAGTGCTGATATTCTGCCTTTTTCATCCACTATTTAAAACAGAGTCCATTTAAAGGCAGAGCCCTGTAGTTAACCCTTGCTGATTTAGACTTCCTCACACCAGGCATTAACTTCTAATCCATTCGGCATCTGGACACCTTTTTAAACTATTATTTCTTTCTCCACAGCATAACTGGTAAACTGTTGAAATCCGATTTATTTTAACCACGTAGCTCATCCTGATAAAACTGGATTACTAAATAATTTTCTGCTCTGCTGTATATACCACTTACTTTCCAAATCCAGGCTATGATAGAAAACCAGATCAGGGAGTAGACTATTTTGTGTATTGCTAGGGCAGATATGCAGTGGCAGGAGGAAATTTGGAAGGCAAATTGGAGTGGGAAGGCATTCCAGGAAGCCCACGGCATTATGGAATTGTCAGAGGTGTCAGGCATAGCAGCAAGAGAGCTGCACTGCAGAGCACTCACCAGCAAGGAAGGCAGAGAGGGCGAGGAGAAGATGAAGCTGTGAGCCTTGGTGGTTCCTTCAGTACCTTGCAGCCATGCAAGGGCGACATTCCCTGGGCTACCCACGTACAGAGATCCCAGCACAGGGTGAACCAACCTCCCCACACACCTACAGTCCCAAACATAGCTCCTTCCAGCCAGGCAAAGAATAATCCCCCTGTGATTAAGCATTAAGCTGTCAGCTAATTTAGAGAGAGTGAGATCCAAACACAAGCCCTAAATGAAGGTGGTGATGAATGTAAGGTTCAAACACGAAGCTTCTCATGCAGAAGGAGAAATGAAACTAAGAATATTTAGTTTCCTCTAAGAAATTTTCCCAGGAACTTAACATTAGCAAACTGCTTATCATACTTCTGTTAAGGCATGGTTTAAGAAAAAGTCCTGCCAGGCCAGCAGCAATAATTAAAAAGCAATTCTCACCTATTTAAGATTTTAAAACCCACAGAAGACCTCAGATTTTTCTTTTAGTTGCTATTACTCAAAAGTAGATGGCAAATCTTGCTTTTCTACCTAATGTCTGCTGGCTTTGAAGCCCATGCAAATACTGCTTTTTTATTCACAGGCCATTGTTTTCAAAATAAAGCACTTTTGGGAGTAAGTGTTTTACTTCAATTAATTGAGTTTCCTGTTTGGGGAAAAACAAACAAACAGGTTTATTCATTTAGAGAAGCTGAAAACTGCAGATTGCCCATGACTGTTTTTGAAAAAATATTTTATCAAGAATGTTAACTCACAAATTCAGTAAATGTATGGGATTTGCAAGATAATCCAATAAGGACTTTATGGTGATTCTCCAAAGGACTAGTGGCCATCAGGAGATGAAAGGAGACAAAATTGTGAAAGGATTTCCCTAAGGCCATTTTCATGTTGTAATGTCAAGAGCAAATTTTTCTTTTAGTAATGTCAGTTTGGGAGAAGGAAGGAAGATAATGATACAGGTGACAAAAAAGAAATTTATGCCAGGGAAATGTGTTTCAAATCCAACATCTGAGCTTTAAGGAAAACAAAACAGCCTCTATCTATACTTATCATTTTTATACTACAGTGACTAAAAATATCCCTTAAATTATATTACTTAGGTCCAGGATGGCCACCTTTGTTTCAAGCTAATTTTAGCAGCTGTTTACGTGGACAAATAATTTGAAAATTGTGCTGTTACTAATATCCATCAAACAAGCAATACAGATAATGAACCTGGGAATATATACATAAATTCTTAGGGAAATAAATAAGAACACAATACCCTTCTGCTTCCTAGATCTTATGAATGACTTAGACTTGGTATTTAGATTTATTCTCTGCTCTGAAGTTCCAGCCACTGACATAAAGTACAGCAACTGGTAACTTCATTCTTAGAGGACTGGATTATAATCTTTTTTACAGTTGTCACATAAGGGGCAGCTCCTAGAAGTCCTTGAAGCCACACAGGTAGAGAAGAGAGTCAGGTCTTCATCAGCAGTTCCCTCTTTGCTTTCCAGAATAGCCAAATCGACCCAAAATGCACAACATATTTCTTCCTTCTTAAAGGGATTAGCTACTGCAGTCCACAAACCCAAGAATCAGATTATATTACATATATACACATCTTAAAAGCATGTAAAGAAACAATTTTCACTGCTGTCTTGCGAATTCCTAGATAAGACAGGCGAAAAATTCCCAGTTGACAGAACCCAGAAATTGCTTAAAATATTTATATGACATTGCCCTCTAGAGGAAACCGAGAAAAATCTGTTTTAGTAGAACTCTTCCACAGATGCAAACATGAAATGTTGTTTTCAACAGAACAATTAGGGCTTGTTAGAAACCATTTTCAGTGAGAACATCGCAGACTGGTTTGGCTGCATTTGCCATCCATGAGTTTTCAAGAAGGAATTTCCCAGCCTCTAGCCTAGGGCTCTGTATTCGGATAGATGGTACCACAAAGTTTACTGGTTACCACATGTCTGTGTTTTTCTCTTCTCTACCAGAATAAAAATAGCCCAAGCTATGAAAAATTGGCAAGCACTTAGTAATTCTTTAGTTATCATGGCAAAAAGAGACACTGGTCAAAGTGTGTGAGGATGGGGAGGAAGAATTCCCTGACTTTTGTTTCATCGAATAGTTACCCTGCCAGCCTGAACCCATTCCACTGATCAAGTAATGGCATAGGAAACACAGTCAAGATTATTGCTCTATTAATCAATTACTTGTTTTTTCAGTTCTTGCTTTTTTAGAAGATCATCTGGTTATCTACAGTATCTACTACAGAGAAGGGTTAAAACCAGACTTTGTCACCTTTTTAAACAATAGAAGAGTCTTAGGTCTATCAGCAGAAAGAGTAATCTCCTTCAGTCATGTTTCAACAATTCTGTTTTATTTTGAAAAAGCCCGAATCCATTTTCCATCTGCCTCTAGTTTCTCACATTCTTGTCAGAGAGGCTTTAGTTGGATGGACTTCCTGAGTCTTGGATGCTCTAGGGTGAAATTTGCTGCTCATAATCGCCATTTGCCTTACTCTTGTCCTGTCCTGGTAGGTACAAGCATTCTTGAACTGCCCCAAACCTTGTGGCAGTGCCTTCCAACTTATCTTTTCCCTGTTACTGGTCTGTTAAATGTGTTTTGCTCTGGAGGATCAGGTGATCTTGCTGAACATCATACATTTTACCCAGAGAAAGCAGCAAGTACAGTGAGTGATACTGCAGTCTGTGGTTGATATGTATGCCCTTCCCCTCTTAGCCCACATCTGATAAAAAGGAGACAGAAAAATAAGTTTCAAGGAGCATGTGATACTGCTTGGAGCTGGAGGCAAGTGTCACATCAGCTAAAAAAAGCAATGAGTTTTCCATGTCAAAAACCCCAAAAAATCGCATCCCAAAAGCCATCTACTGCAGCAGCTGTCTCTGTTGTTACATACTTGCCCGTTTGCAAGTATATCCTCTCGCTTATGTCCAGAGATGGCAGGTTCACGCTGACAAACCATCTCTCTGAGGCCAGTGTTGAGCCTCTACCTGTGGAACCATCTCCTGTTCATCATTTCTCAACCCTCCCCGCTCCTGCCCTTTCCAGTTCAGGCCTGATTCCCAGTGGCAGCGGATAAGCGGGTTTTAAGATGACATCACTGTTAATGCTTATAGCTCTGGAAGGTCACAGTTCAGTTCTAGTACATCTTCCAGGACAGCAACCATCACACCCAGAGGCTGCAAGAAGGTATGATCACGGCCTGCTTGCAGAGTAGCCCCAAAACACATCTAAGAATGGGAATGCTGCTCACTTAGCCCAGTGCTATAAGAAAAAATACTTGAATGAGGATGGAGAAGCTGTGCCTTTCGAGGACTCATGGCACATCAGTCAGTACAGGTGGAAAAGGACAGCCTCCTAGAATTCTCACTGCCACACAGTAACCTGGCTCCAGTCACCTCCTCCTCTTGCAGCTGCTCAGAACTTCTGTCTCACGAAAATCAGTCTTCAGCCTACTGCCTGCTTTGTGCAAAATTCTGGACTCCCAGAATATGAAGAGAAACTCACATCTACAGTTTAGAAGACACTGTGAATGACTGCACACAGCAAACTGGTGTGTAAGGGCACAAACATTATAGAAAGACTAGGAATAATGGGCACGGAATGTTCCTTGCTTGTGTTTTTGAACATCTGTATTCGTAATTATTGATGGCTAGAACACTGTTCTGTGCTAGCAAACACACTGCTGGACAGGCAGAGAAAATAACTGATGCTGTGGCTGAAGGCCTCACCTGTTACTTGGCTGAGCGGTGGAAAAAAGCAACTCTATTTTGCACATTGCAGCACTTTGCCAATTAGCTAAGTTCTGCTGCACCCTGACTGTATCTCCAGATGACCTGAGAGCATGGGATGCCTGCTGTGTGTCAGGCTGAAAATCCCACTCAGGATGTAAAAGGGATCCTGCTGGCACTTTGGTATCAGAAAATGACAAGGCACAAGGCTGACTCACCAAAACAGGTCGTTCCCACAGTGGATGAGCAGGCAGGGAAGAGAAGGGAGGGCAGAGCTCCCTCCCAAACACTGGGCTTGCTCTCTTGTAATTACAGCGTGGTCAGAACAGCAAATTAAATGCAGACGCACAGCCATACACTGAGCAGCAAGGTATTTCTAAGATTTCTAATCAGAACTTTCACAGCTCATTAAAACAAAAACAAAGCACATAAAAAACCCTCTCTATAACCTCTGAAGTTTTTACACCTCCTAAGGCAACACCGCCAACCTCTGTCCAAGTCTTTGCAAGGCTGATGCAATGTCTCTGAAAAGCAAGTGTGCAGAGGCAGGGCTGGGAGCAACTCTGGCAGAAGACCCTGGGGATGTTGCCTAGTTATGCATGTATGCTCCTGGGGATCACGATTTGCAGAGAGAGGCCAGCTCTGTTGTTCAGTGCTGACAGTATGAAAAAGGCAATGACAGGCGTATTGCTCCCTAAATTTTTAGACAAACATGCAAGCACATACAGGATGTGATCTATTTAAATCAGCGGAAGTCTTTCCATCATTTTTTATGGCATTTAGGTAAAACTCGTCTGAGCGAGAAGATAAATAAGATGCAAATTTGAGGAGGATGAGGGGTTCGGAAAGTCTGTTGAGGAGGCAGTTGAAGCGATGGGATGTTGCAAATGACCATTGCTGCAAGGGAATGAGTTGTGCCCCCACAGAGGCTTGGTGTGGAGACATTGAGAGGGATGGCAGGAACCAGAGGGTGAGGAGGGGAAACCGAGTGAACACACACTCAGATTAATAAAGCAAAGAGGACAAACCAGCTAAATGATCTCTGCTGAGTCTGGGGATTAGTGACCTTCTGTTTAAGACTCTGGCTCTTAAGAGAGGATTTGGAATAAAGCTCATTTCTTCAGAGCAATTTACTTCTCAACACGTGTGGCTAAGTCTGCTCATACCTTCCAAAAGACATAAAAGAAGGGAAGAAAAACATCTCTTTCTTAGTTTCTTAGTCCTCCTCTATTTTAAGGGAGGGGAGAGGGAGGAATTTATATCCAGTATCAAGTAGGGGATTTATATCCGCTATCAGTGTAAAATACAGCAGCCATGCTTCAGAGGGGACTGCATGCTCCAGACTTCAGGAGCACAGTCAGACTAGGACTGTGCCTTGCAAATGTTAGACATCCATAGGCTTTCTCTCATTTTGCAGAGGTTGAACACACATTTACTGCATCCCAGCTCACAGCAGCTCAACTGGAGGAGAAAGCACTCAGCCAAAATCCCTATGTGCTGTTTATTTTCCATCCTCAGGACTCGCACATCAGGCAGCTCAGAGGGCACGTCAGCACAGGCCTCTCATCCTTGCCCGTGATAACAAGCCCCAGGTCTCAGCCTCTGTGCCCTGATCCATCACTTAGCAGCATGAAGATTGGTAATATGATATAAAAAAGGAAACTAATTCAATTCCACAACAGGTTGGGGGGTACTTTTTAGGTCAGTTATGAGAACTCTATTCCCTGAGACTGCATTTGGAGGCTGCAGTCTCCAAGACCACTGTATTTGTTTTTCACTGTGCAGTCAGTGCTGTTAATATTTTAACAAGGAGCTCCCACAGAAATGTTTGCCCCTTGGCCAAGGGCAAAGGGACAGGAAAAATTTCCATCTGTTTTCCTATTAAAACAAAAATATTTTTTTATGGACATAACCAAGAGAAGGTCCTACTAACACCAGGCAAAGCAGCTGTTGATACTGAGCAGCACTTTGTGTTGGCAGCACTTTTGCTTTAAGAAGGAGGTGAGGAAACACAGTAAAACAGAGCAATCAATCCATGCAACCTGATGTGCCTGTGTCATGGTTTGAGCCTGGAAGGTGGGGGTACAGTGAGACAAAGCTTTCTGTGATGGTCAGCGATGGTTTTCTTGGGGTGATTTTTCTGTAATAAAAAGGATGTATAACGGAGATTGCACTGCCAGTAAGACAAATCCCCAAAAACTTAAATGAAACACAGTCCCATCATAGGCAAGGAAACCTGAACCACTCCCTTCCACCATAACACGGGCATTCATACACCCCAACACCAAACTCTACTAAGGAATGGATTTGTTACCCAAAATGTGGTCTGAGGCTGCAGCTGATGTGCTGAGGGAGCACAGCCCTTGATCCTGGTTCCCATAGTATGCCATCCCCACACATCAGTCGGGGCACATGGAAGCATTTTGAACACACTGCTGAATAACACGGTGCAACAAAATCTTGTGGATGCTTCAGAGACAACTGCAGCTGCCAGGGCATGGAAAAAGTAGTCATGGCGAGGACAGCCAACCTCCTGAGGCAGTGGCAGTGCCTCAACACAGCATGGCAGGAAGCACTGCCCCATGGAAAATGCAAAACTGGAGCACCTGAATATCAGAGTGACCACATTTCGAGGGGAAGGACGTTCCTCCCAGCAAGAAAATATTTCTGTTGCAGGAGTAAAGCAGTTTATTTTAAAAAAATAATTCCATTCAAACTTCGGAGGGAAGGGAATCTCAATAAAAAAGTGCCTTGAGAGGTGTGCTCTTCTGAAACAACAGTTTTCAAGCCACGCTCAGACTTTTGAGCAGCTCGTCTCAGACGCACCAAAGATTGCACCACTCCCAGCTCCACAGCACATGCACTGCTCTGCAGGTACAGGTCTGCTCCCTGTCTGCAGGGCTCACAGCAAGGGAACAAAGAAGATCGCCCTCCTGAAGACCCCTGCTCAGGGCAGAATCTGTTTCTAATTACAGCCAGGGACTGCATGATGTGTTTCCAGCACCAGCAAGAACTTCTTTTTGACAGAGAACCTCAAGAGTTCATGCAGCAGAGCCCAGGACTGGTATTGACTGCCACAGCAGGCAGCACAAAGTGCTATGCACATTTTGAGACCTGTAATTTTGTTAGACATTTTGAATTGTCCTCTGTAATCAGCTGCTAGCTCTTACAGAGAAGCAGGACTGTGTTTAGAATGCCCATATATCACACACCTACTAATGGCATTGACCTGTGAGGAGGAATGGGACATTACCTTCACAGTTCCAGCTGTCCTGGAGGCATGAACATGTGATGTGCAGTAGGAGCAAGCATTCAGAAAGACCTTGGCTCTGCTGAAAACCCTCAGCTTCAGGTAAACTAAAAGCTTTGTCTTCAGTAGTGGCACTTGAAGATCCCTCTCCATGGCAGACATGATTCCTGAAGGTCTTTCTCAGCATCCTGGAAAATAAACTGATTTCCCTGACATTTGGCAGGCCGTATCTTGTGCTGCAGAGGAGTCTTAGCAACTCCCCCCAGGACACTGACTGAAGAGGAGAGACTGAGAAAGCACTGTGTAAAGGTATGGCTGTCAAAACATTTCTCTCTTCATATTTTGGAAGCAGCTCCAGTCTGTGGGTTAAAAAGAAGCCAGCCACTTCTCTGACTGTATTCCCACATACGGCAATGTTTGGTAATTTTTGGCAATGAGAAAGATGATATTTTGAAGGAGTGGTTGGGTTTTCTCAATGACAAAATTATAATAATATCTCATGTTTCTACCACACTGTCATCACTGGTAATGTATCTTACTCCGCTTTCTTCAAGAACAGTTTGAATTTGGAAATCTACTTAGCACTGATTTTAAAGATTAAATGTATATGGTAGCTGTGTCCAAGCACTGCAGCTATGCTTGATGAAATCCATAATCAAATATTTCAAACTGAATTATATTCATGACAAAATAATTTTTTTTCAGTCCTCCCAGGACTTGCTCAATGAAGCCCCATTCAGTCATGCTCAAGAAATGAAGGATTCATCTGTCATCTGCAGAAATACTAACAGCCTCCCTCCAGTAAGTGAGTAATAGCCCAAAATGAGTAGAGTAGTTCCAAAATACATAGGAAGTTGTTGTCTGGGGGAACATAACCCACGTATTTTGGAGATATAGTTGTATAGAGAGAAGATAAATAAATAGGCAGAGTTTTGACTAACCTTTATTCAGTACTCTAATACAGCTCATTTCCCTGCAATTGTGTTTGATAGACACAGACAATTTGCTAACTCTAAAGAGAGCAATAATTTTCCCTCAATCACTAACATCACCAAAAATGACACCACCTACATTATTCCTCTCTAATGTAATAACACCCTGTTAAGCAAAGAGCTTTGATGATTTTATTACTGCATAATGTTTCTCTAAATGAAAAGAAAGAAAAAAAAAAAGAAACAAGTTCAGCAATAATCAACCTGTCTCTGCTGTTTACATGGAAATCACGTGGAATTTAAATAAATACCTTTTCTTTAAAGAAGTCATATTCAGCTTTCCTAGCAAGGAGAGATAGATGAGTGGTACTCACAGCTGGCTCCTCCAAGAAGTGTTGCGCTGCTCTTTCTGTGTCTGACCCCAGCACCACTCTGAGACCTGAGGACCTGTAGGCACACCAGACAGGGGCTAAAACAGCCCAGTCTGTCCAGGGCTGCCCAGTCTGTTACAGTTCCCAGTCATCTGTCCCTGCATCCTCTAGAGGCTGACCACATCTGTAGGACAGCCAGCAGGAGGGGACTGTGTGCCCTCACCTCTCCTATCTCGTTGTCTGGTGTATTGGTTGGGCCTGTTGGAGCAGGGAGGGTTTGGATGGCAGGTTGGAACTAGAGCTGAGGTCACCTGAAGCCCAGGGTATGCAAGAACACTTCTGCAAACCCTGCTGCAGAGGTGGGAAGTGGCAGAGCTGTGAGATCCTCATGACAAATCCCCCACTGTTAAGGGAATAAATCAGGAGATTCCTAAAGCATCCATGTGAAAAACTCCTTCATCAGGCAAGATGGAGCTGTCCTGGAACACTTGGCAGGTGAGGAATAAACACAGAAGCAGTGATTTTCCTTGCCCAATCCAGCCTAGTGCTGCAGGAGCTAAAGCAGTATTTTAATTTCACTGACCATGTGCAGGCTCCACTAAGTACATCACGCCACAAATCACAGCACCCACAGCCCCTTGTATTGACATGGAAGTGTTTCTCATTCAGCCAGAGAATAATTAGGCAGTCAGAAGTAAAGTCAGGACTATTACTTATTGTGCTGTCCTGCCGCAACAACAACTTGAAAAGCCATGGGGCAAGGGTTCTGCTACTTCCACCATAACAGCAATATGGAAATACTCTAGGAAAGCAGTCTTCCCAGAAGGCAAGTGGATGTTTCCTTTCAGCCTAGTATAAAGCTAGACAGAATTATGTCCCTTCTGAGCAGCCCAATGGAGAAAGCTACTGAAAGACTCTCCAAGCATCCTCAAGGACTCTAGAGGAACAATGTGGGAACATGGGGTTGGAGCTGCCAGCCAGCTCCCTGATAGGCAAAAGCCAGCTCTGCAAACTGGGAGCATCCTCAAGGTCCCAAACTGTCATCCATCAACATCACCTTTGTCAAATAGCAGTCAACAGTAAGTTAGGCAAGGATGCTTTGGATGCTGAAAATAAAACAGGTTTGACTAAGAAGTGTCCTAAATGTTGGCCTAAATTGGATGTAGAATATTCTAAAACAGGACTTTAAGAACAACACTGGCCCCACACTACCAAAACTCTGCCTCTGTAAAGGCCAAAAAAAGTAAGGAAAATGGAGCACTTGATTCTCATTAGCCGCAGTCACAGCTTGCTGGTTTAGTAACAGCTTTCCAAAAGGAACAAGCCCTAAATTAAGCTTTGAGGGACAGGCCAAAACAGACAGATATCCAAATATTCTGGACTTCATTGGCTATTATCTCTCATTTTGCATTATTAATAAGATAACATTATTGCTGCCCACTGCAAGCAATGCCCTTGTATTTAGAGACAGTGACATCTGCCAAAGAGGAAACAACAAACAGTTAGGTTTTTTTTTGCTTTTTGCCACAAACACTCTCAAATTTGGAGGTGCCACTGATTGATACTGCCACAGTACCAATATTTATAAACTCATTGAATTACAGGCTAGGAATTTCAGAGGGTTGTTTTCATACCCGTAAAACCACTGAAGGTTGAGCTGCCCAGCACCCACAGATTGAGGAGTCACTGCTTTTATTCTGCCAGGTGGCAGAATTGGGAGTGATGGTCAGCCCAAACTCTTGCCACATTCACTGCCTGTTGGGATCACTTCACTAGCACTTGGTTTCCAAAAGTGTCCACCCTCAAGATAGCTTCCCTTTTGGCAAGAGGGAGAGGATTTCATGTCTTCAGGTACATTGTAACCTCAGGTATGAATGAACATTTACATCCCCATCTACAGCAGAGAAAGGTTTTTGCCTTTGCAAAGGGTAATGTGAGAAAGTCTGCCAGCCCACAAAGAGCAAAACTGGGACAATAACTGATTTTACAGCACGGAATCGCTGAACTAAAAAAACACCACAAGAATAATCTATATCATTGCAAAAACCTTGATTTTTGATTTGAACTCTTAAAGATTTCAAGTTTTCTGGGTCAGGAGACATCAGAAGAGAGCAAATGCATTAAAATCAAAGGGAATTTATTAAAATGAAGTTGTTCCAAACTGAAAAACACAAAAATGTCTTGCTTTGAGAAAGTCTCAGACAACATTTAGCTGTCAAAAAGCTTCTCTCAACTGAAATAATTCAACAAAAATAAGAAGCACCTGTAAAAATATCTTCCAGTGCTGGTGCATCTGTGTTCATTTTTGCTTAAGGAAACAGTTTTATACAAACGCAGGAAGGCTCCTGTTTTAGTGGAGCCCCTCTGGTGATTATGATGTATAATTTTTTGACCCAATGACCCCTGAAAATTTTCCAGAGGAAGTGTGAGTAGCACATGTAGGCTAATTATCAATTTGCTTTTGTTACTTATTTTCTACAAGACCTTAAGAACGAACCCAGGGCTCTCTCAGGGGCTGGAAAGCTGCGGTCAAAACCTCTGCTCCTGGACTTTCATTCAGTATCAACTGTGACTTGCACCAGAGGTGGCTGCTGGTGGCTCCTCCACCCTTACCTTGCTCCGGTGACATCCACACCGACCATCAGCTGCCCGTTCAGAGAAAGGATCTCGTCTTTCAGGCGTACTCTCCCGCACTTCCCAGCCGGGCTGTTCTTCTTCAAGTCTGTCACCCAAATGCACCCGACGTCGAGCACAGGCCCCTTATGCGCCTTCCTCTTCTTTCCTCCTCGACGCTTCTCCCCATAGTCCCCCAGAGCAGGGATATTCCCAAAGCTCAAGCCTAGGACCTCATTTTTCCGCATCTCTTGGGCCAGGTACATGGTGCAGATCTCCGTATCCAAAGTCCCGCAGCTCCCTGGCTGCAGAGTGCTCTCGTCCACGGAGAAGTTGAGCTGGATGTACTCGCTCAGCTTCTGGACGGCCGAGCGGCAGAGCTGCTGCTCGGCTCCCTCGGCCCCCTCCCGACGGCTGTTCTGCAGCCACTGGCACAGGAGGGGGAGGAAGACCCCCGCGTTGTCCTGTGTGATGGGCATCGCTGTCCCTGGGCATCCCCTCACGGCATCAGCCCCGGCCCCAATCGGCTCCCTGCTCGTCCGCCGTGGCCTCCCGCAGCCCCTGGGGACATGCTGGAGTGGGGCTGCAGATCCAGAGCAAGCTCCATCTAGTCTCAGGGAGATTTTTTGGGGAGTTCCAGCTGACCAAGAGCACAGTCAAGGCAGGATGTTTGGTGTGAAGGCACTGCAGCCGGCCTCACGAACAAGGTGGAGTGTTTAGGAATGCCTATGGCTCTCCAGGTGTGCCTGCCGCCGAGGTCCCCGCTCCGTCGGGAACAAAGCGTCCTTCCCACCACGATCACCACAGCTTCTCGTCCTGCAAGGGCAAAACAGCGTGGTTAGACCTGCCAGAACCACTGCAGGCGCCCGGCAGCCCCAGCCCGGCGGCCCAAGGCCGGCTAGCACGGCCCGGCCGCACTCCTTCTGCGATTTACCACTTGAGGGCACCAGCTGCTCTCCTCAGCAAGGGAATAAAAGGTCACCATTAGCTCCTGACCTTCCCGTCAGACGGGGTTTGCGGAGCCCAGGGGATGCTCCTACCTCATCTCTCACCGAAGCAGGGGAGACGTTCCTGCCAAACCCGCTCCAAGGGCCGCTGCAGGGGCACCGGCCTCAGCAGCCACTGGAGCTGGCAGCTCTGCCATCCACGCCAGTCATTCTGGGCTTGGGATAGGCTTAAACCGGTCTCTTCCCGGACTTAATTCCCCACCGAGGAGCACGAGGGATGGGCAGCCGCAAACACGAAGGGTGAGGACACCAATGGGGTCCCTCCCTTAGTGGCAGCAGTGGCTCACAGCCACCCTGTGGGTAAAGCATCTACGGGAAGTGACTATCCAGTTCCCTGGGAAAAGAGTTGGGCAAGTGAATTCTCCAATTTCCTCCAGTTTGGAGAGGGAGGCACACAGGCAGCCAGGAGGCAGCAGGAGCTGGGCATTAGCAGGCAAGAGGGCGAGACGGGGTTTTTTTGCCAGGATCATTAGGATCTATGAAACATGAAAAAACCCTGACACGAGTCAAGTCTGGTTGACCGGATTCTTTCAGGGATTTATTTTCTAGAAGTGGATGCTGCTTAGCGAGCTGTGCACCAGGAAAGCTGAAGAAAGCAGCAGCTTTGAACTGGCAGCCTGCAGGTCTGCTCTTGCAGATGTGTGTGAAAGGCTTGTGTTAGGTAGAAGAGCTGGAGAAAGATCTTGTAACCCCAGAAGAATGAGTGTAGAGGGAGGCTCTTGCAAAATGCTGCTGCCCAGAAGCTGTACCCAAAGTTCTACCACCTCCCTGGCTGTAGGGCACTACCTAGATGGACAGGAGTGACCCCAAGAAAGCTCAGGCAGGGACAACAGATCAGGGCCACATGTGATGCTCCTATAGGAGGACACCAGCATTGTCACCAAGAGGGTGATGTTACACCAACAGCTCAATAGGGATAGACACCAGCTCAGGAAAGGAGGAACTGGCCCACTGCTTAGTGAGAAGGACTTCTGAGCTAGGCTCAGGGTAGGAAAAGCAGGGAAGAAAAGGGAAAGAATAAAGATAGAAACTGCCCAGGCACAAGTCTAAAACAAGAGGTGATAATACAGACACAGACTGACCAGGAGATAAGATTAAATCCTCTGAACATCTTAGATATCTAATGCAACACTGGTGAATATGTGTTTTTTTTAAGACAGAACTTAAGTCTTATTTAAGATCTCATATTTAAGACAATTTAATTGACGTAACTGGAACTTCCTGTATTAAGACCTAGATATGGAATACTGATCTAAAACTGCACAGCTTATATGTGGACCAACAAAGAAAAAGTAGAGGCAGAATCTCTTGGCACATTGAGGATGGTGTATATATTTTTGATGTATATATTTTTTCTGAGGTCCAGAACACAGGGGGAGTAGGAACTGCTAATTTATCTGGTTAATAATAAAAAGGGAAAGCACAAAACAAAACAAACACAGGGGAGAACACAACAAACCCTATACCAAGTACTTTGGTAACAGCCGAGTCAATGGTAATGGGAAAGTACAAGCATGAGATATCTGCTAGGAAAGGAAAGCAGTAGGAAACAAAGGTCCTGGTGCCGTCAGAGCAACATTCTCACATAACAGGTGGGTCAAGTAATCAGCAGAGAAGTGCCTCCAGAGAAGGATGTGTTGGGGGTAAGAAGGTGGAAAGAAACTCATGTAAGAATGCCTGTAAAATCAAGGGACTGGGAACACCAAAACACAAATGCCTGGCTTCAGTACATTAAAAAAAAACCCTGCTAGGTGAGAATTCATGGAGAAGAGTTTAAAGGAAAAAGAAATCAAGGTGAGCTGTAGTTTCTCGAAGAAACAATATTTTGTGCTTAAAAGGCACAGGCACAATAGCATCTCAATGCGGAAGGATCAGAAGACTTGGCAGCATCACGAGCTTTTCATTTTCCTCAAAGACAAGAAGAAAGAACACTAAAAGGTTACTGAGCACAAGTTTGAAAAAATAGTGTGAATGCATAGGCAAAAATAATAGAAACATCAGGGCATAAAAATGAAATGAATCTTGCAGAAGATAAAAAAAGTTACCCTTTCTATGCATATTAATACCAAGAAGACAGTCCGGAAAAATGTTGCTCAGAGAGAAAGCTATTGAAAAATGACACTGAAAGAGGCAACATTGATCTGGTTTTTGCTTTAGTCCTTGTTAAAATTACCAACTATGCACGGGGGATTAATACACAGTGCGACACAATGCCACTACAGAGGCATACTATCCTCGTCTCTGCCAGTTCCAGGATAAGAGATCAGTCCTCTATCTAAGTCAGGTATTTCCAGTGTAGCAGAGTGGGATAAACTACCATTTAAATTCCCTACAAAACCAGCTAAAACCATCTCAGATACCTCCCTGTTGGTCACTTGTGAGAACTCAAACAGGTAAGAGGCCACAATTAAGGACAACAACAAATGCAGTGGCTGTCTTCAAGGACAGAAAGAGAAGCAGCAGAAGAATGTTACATCAGTCAATCTAGCTTCAATCATCTTAAAAACTCCAATTCAAACAAAGAAACAGTTTGCATGTACGTGGAAGAGAACAAAAATATAAGCAGCAGTAGACACAGGAGAAACAAGAATAAAACCATGTAAAATCAAATTAATTTCTTTTCTTAATGGAGAAGTTGTTGGATGTCATTTATCTGGGATTTATTATAGCTTTTGTCACTGTCTCAAACAACTTTCTCATAAATATACCAGGGAAATATGATTAAATGAGACTACTATAAATCCATACCCAGGGAGTAGTTATTAATGACATTCTGTGAAAACAGAAGGACACTGTGAGTGGAGCTCTGCTGGATCTATATAGTCTAGTTCTGCTCAGCACATTCATTAGTGACCTGGACAATGAAAGTGAGTACACATATTAAATCTGCAGATTACACGAAGCTGGGAGTGTCTGCAGACACACTGTAGAACAGGATTAGCATCTAAAATATCTTGGCAAAAACCAGAAAAACATACTCGAAAAATTAGGGTAAAGTTCATCAAAGACAAATGCAGAGTACTGCAAAAGGAAAATCTCACTTAGGGTTGGCTATGTGGCAAATCTTTGGCAAGAGATGCAGCATTTCATAGAATCACTGAATCACAGAATGGATTGGGTTAGGAAGGAATGTGGTCCCAAACGCCCCTGCCATGGATAGGGACACCTTCCACCAGACCAGGTTGTGCAGAGCCCCATCCAGCTTGGCTTTGACATTTTATAAGGAATCATTCCTGTCAATAAAGTCCTGCTGTTGGAGAAAAAAAAAGTCATTGTCCCAGGATGTATCAGTGGGGACAAAGCCAACAAGGCATATGAAGTATTTCTGTAGCGTCACACAGGGCTCGGAAGGTCTCAGCAGCAAAACTGCCCTGTTGGAGCAGAGCTCTGACACTACTTGCCAGTCTTGAAAGTGTGACTTAATAGGAAATACTCAAAGAATTAGGGCTTGCTAGTCTAAAAAGGAGAAAGTATTGCAGGTGGGATGTGAGAGCACAAGCTAAAGATCCTCATGTACTTTAAAATGCCCCACAGTGGCTAGGAGGAGAAGAGAAGTCTGTTCCTCTTGTCCATTGAGTAATAGATGTAAATCACATCCAGGTAGATTTAGGTTAGTCGTTAGGTAACACTCAGAAGGATGAAGAATATCAAAGCACTGGGGAACACCATCTCAGGTGCTGACCATCACTTAGGTCTCTGCAGAGAGTCAGACATCTGCCATGAACAATGACTATAGACAATATCTCTTGGGTTGTGGGAGAGAGTAGATCTCTCCATTTCAATCCTTCTTGCTTTTAGTTCCTTCAGCATAATTTTCTGTCTTAGTGAGAATACAGTGAGAGGTCATTTAATGGGTAACATCCTGTGAGTTCTGACAATGACACCCTTGTGACAATGACACCCTTTGCTTTAACAGCAAACATTGGTACAGCTCTCAGTAACCAGAGAGGGTTCAGAACCATTCAAGCTCTAGAGAAGATTGGACCAGATAATTCTTTGAGGCCCTTTATGCCTAATAATTTAAGGAGTTTTGTTCTCAGCTGTTTATCGGTTTTGACATTGGGTGGACATATTATAGGCTGTCCTTTGCAAACTATGCCCAGATCAAAAGCACTGCCTGGGTCTCCAGCCTGGATATCTTGGGGCTACTTGAAAGCAGTTCAGAGTTTTAGCTCAAGTCTCCAAATCTCCTCTGCATTGGCAAAGGGCACTGATGTTGACTTCAGCTTCAATCCTGCAGTTAGCCGGCTGGAGCATTCAAAGGCATCTGCATTCCATGCAAAACTCATCCATCATTCATTTAGCAACATTGCTGGAGGGCTCTCCCCCTCCATGCACACACATCCCTCCAGAGATAGAGGATGATGGCCCCCTCCACGCCGCCGGAGGCAGGCAGCCTTCAAAACCCCATTCCTTCTCCCCACAGGAAAAGCTGCAGGCGTCGATACGCTGCGGGTTGCCTGTCTACGCCCCTGAGCTCACTGCAGAGCCACGGCAGACACTTAAATTAATCATGTAGATAATTATACAGTACTTTCAAGGGATTCAAAATTCTCAAACAAAACCTTCTGGCTTTGGAAAAATTACTCCAGACAAGCATAAATAGGAAATACTCCTTCCAGATGTAACAGACAGCACAGCACTGAGCTGAATGCCTCTGTGCTGGTGAGAAGAGCAGCTCAGGTGTCCAATGCCAATGGAAGCAAAAAAATAGGAAGGTGGTAAACTGTTCATCAAGGGAAAAAATAGACCTGCCTGATAAAAATGGAAACATCAACGCTAAGAAGAAATTTATTTTTACTCTTGACTTCCACAAAATAGACTCAAGAACCACATGAGAAAATTTACTGGGGTCACCACCACCTTGCTTACTTTCTGTATGTGACAGATCAGCCAGACTACCCCACCTGCCTTGCATCAAGTGCAGACCTATTTACAAAATACTCTAATTTTATGCCCACCCTGGAATTGCCTAGACTTGTCTGGAGTAAAACAAGCCAAAACTGGGAATGGGCAGTCTCATGGGCCTGAAGTCCCTCGTCCTGGGAAAAGGAGTCCCTGTTCCTGGGGACAACCTTCCACCAAAGAGATTTTGTCCTGGTTGCTCTGAATTCCTCTGAGGCTACTGATTCACACTTTCTGGTAATTAAATCTCCCATCTTATCTAGATCTCAGAAGTGTGGTCTGTTGAGATTTCTTCATTAACAGTTTCAAGGATAAAGTGAACTAAGATTTTGCAGACAGGATGTTTGCAAGCACAGAACATCTCAACTGGGAAGATACTGGGGTGGGAAATGTCAATTAATATACTGAGTGCAATATGGAAACAATATTAGTCCTGTCCAAATAGAAGGATCATGATGGTGCAGGGACAGCATGACCACTCAGTTTGAGGAGGACCCACAAAGGAGATCAGCCTTCCATGGGATTTCACGTTAGAAAGACTCTCACCATGCTAAGTGCTGGTTTTAGGGCTCAGGCTTACCCCCCCACTGCTGTGGGAGTCCATGGACTGAACCCAGAACCAACCCACAGCACAAGACAGGCACCGTCCTTTGCAAGAAGAGAAGCTTTTGGGCCAGACACTCTCAGAGGATCAAAAAGATGCTGCTGCAAAAACCTTGAAAAAAGCATGGCCCCGCTCACCCAGCAGTGCCAACAGCCAAGTACCACTCCTTTCCATCCGATCAAGAAAAAGCCAGCCACTTTGCATGGCTGCAGCCCGTGTGCATGCCTCTTCCCAAAGGTGTGCCACCAGCACCCAGTGAGTGGAGCTGCCTGGTCCCCTTCCTTGTGCCACCAGACACAAAGATCCTCCGGGACATCATCAAATCCAGACCCCAGCTATTACAGCAACTTCCTCATGTTCTAATCAGTAAAACTCACTAAATTTCAAATAGAAGTAAAGAACACTTACATTGCTGAAAAGCTGCCCCAACACACCACATAGTTGGAAATGGTCTATATTCTTGCTTAAATTTATTCATAATCTGTTTACATCCACAGACATGCAGCTTCTACAGCTCTCTGCTCTTCTTAGTGCTTATCAGCTCTTCTCACCTTCATCCCTGGAGTATTTACAGCCAGAAAAATCAGCTTTTACCTGCCCTTGTTCCACCCAGTATGCCCACCTAAGATGTGCTCTCAAAGGCTGAAATACCACCCATGTAAATAAACTGGCTATCTTCTTCTCCATTCCTCAGTGAAAGTTTTTAGTTATGGCTTAGGAAGTAACACACTTTCTTCCTTCATCTCCAGCCTTTTAGTTCAAAATACCAAGTTAAACATACATGATGTAAGTGAGGAGAGGCTGCTTGATTGCTTATGGAAAAGTAAGAATATTTTCTTTAAAAAAGTTGAGGCTGGAACTGTCAAAAAGCATATGTGGATATTCAGTACATAAGCAATAAGCTTTTTTCTTTTCTGACAAACTGAGGTTTTTCCTCCTATGTTGTCCTCAAAGGAATGATGTAAAGAGCTCCACTAATCACTTTCTCTTAGGGGGAAACAGAAATATGGAGAGCCATTAAAATGTCCCATTACCGATTTATAAAAGGTGATTTGTGCAAATGGCCAAGACCCAATCTTCCAGGCATTTCCAGCCTGGCCTAAGCTTCCAGAAAAACATACATACAGTTATTCCAAAAATTGTTTTCATCCCCTGAGTGAGATCACTTTATAATTGCTTTAAAGGTTATGTTTGACATATACTGTTAATCTTTTTTCATGTAGATGAAGGCATCGTACTTGTTTTCCTAAAGTCATTTGGGCATTTCAGCACTGAAGAAACAAATCCACTACCAGCAAAAGACGTTTATTTACTAATTTCTCTTCAGGTGTAGCTTCTACTTATTAGAAAGTAATACTAATTATTAGAAACTTCTACTAATAGAAACTTCTACTACTAGAAACTAATAGCAAAGAAGTAACAATAGGAAAAAAACAACCTTGAAGTGAATTGAGGTTTTTCACTAAAAGGCACACTATTGTTGAAAGATGGTTTTGCTGTAATGGTCTGAGGTCTAAAATCCTCCAGGACAGCAGAAAATCTGTTTTATTCTGGATTACCCAGTGGCACAAATCAGATCTGGGCACACAGTCATGTTTCTGCTGAATTAGCCAGAGTGCACATTTACAGGTCAGCTTTATGCCAGCCATAGGAAGACTTCTGATCTTTGACCTGGCAATAAAAATTTAAATTCTATGCTGGGAGGCTTTGAGAGATTTTGAACAAATTTGAATTGACAGCATGTTTTATAGCAGTCAGCATTTTATATTTCATGGCCTCAATGCTTTTTAATACAGCTGTAGGAGACCTAAAGCTGTATTTTCTGCACAGTCAGACCACAGCCTCAGGTTTGACCTCCACACAAGTAACCAACAGGAATACAGACATATTAAAACTGGGATTTTTGTTCTTTAACATCAGCTGAATCCTCATCTGAGCTTGTCGCCATGGGCTCCATTTCTGGCCAAAGGAGAGGAACAGGCACCCTTAGGAAGAAATAGTTATCTGGCCTCTTGTAGATCTTTATTTTCAGACTAGATGCGTGACATCTTTCAAGTGCACTTTCTGCTCCATTGCCTGAAAAATATGTGGGTGAGTAAAATACAGGTATCTGAATATAATCAGATGGAATCTGCTTTAAACCAGTTAACCAGGCAAACTGGACACGGAAAAAAGTCTAATACAGCATAGCTAAATACAGGCAGCGGTGAAACTGTATCAATTCTTGCAGATAGGTTCCTGCGACGCTTTCTTAACTGCTTTGATTTTCAAGTGTTTATGTCCACTATATTAAAGATCAAAAGACCTGTGCAAACATCTAGACTTACTAAATCAAACCTAGTAATTGCCAGGACGTTTACAGTGTCAGCCCAAGCAAGCCTTGAGAACAAAGAACAGTTCACCAAGAGGACACTGAAACAGCCAAGCATGGAAATGCAAAATTCTTGCAGGAAACATTACACTCTAAAGGGAGACACAACAGTTGGGTAAAAACCTAACCATATACTTGGATTTGTTTTGAAAACCTCACCACCAAATAGCTCTCTGCAGGAGTTATTTATTTCCAGGTGCTCTCATAGTATCCAAAACACTGGCAATTAGTAAAATCTTTCCTAAAGGAAATGAGATTGTTCCCATTTTTATAAAGAGGGAGTGGAGCTACAAAAAAGTAGGCAACCCATACAGCCTCATCTGAAGCTTTCCTGTAGGCACAGGGCCACTGGAAAATTTTCTGAGTACCATAGGTGCCCACACTACTAGGCACCATGTGGGGCACCATGTCCCTCCAGAGGATGGGAAGAGAGCAAGGCTCTCCTAGTGCCTCCTACCCTTGCTTCAGATTGTCTGAGCGCAAGGTGACAGCATTGCAGGACTGGAGCACTCTCAGTCCAGGGACAGTGTGAAGTCTCCAGCGGCTTCCACCACCAGTACTACCTCAAAGGCCATAGGGTATGCTCTTGTCAGCAGCACTGCTCAGGAGGAGCTGCCTGAGTTCTCACAAAACCAACCAGTGCCCCTTGGTAGAAGCTGCTTATTCCTTCTAGAGCCCTGAAGCCATCCACTTCCTCCTTCCTGTTTATGTCCCTGCAACATAAGCAAGCTCATAAAAAGAGACACATTTCCAAAACACGTTATGTGAAATTACACCAGAAATCAGGGATCATGATATCCCAGAAAGTATTTCCACTGGACCAGGAACACGGTGGGATTTTAATGATATTACGAAAAATAACATGAATAGATGAAAGCTGAAAAACACATCCGCTGTATGTCAGCAAGTAACAGTAAAGCTCTGAACCGTGGAGTTCACTAAAAGCTCCAGCTCCCACACCAGGTCAGGCAGCACAAGCCCATTCCCCCACACCACATCCCTGCAATCTTGCCTGTGTTTAAGAGGCTGGTGTCCTCCGGGGACAGCAAATACGACGTATTTTGGGATGGTGAGCAATCATGCAGGCAGCCGTGCTCTGAAAGCAGGGAAAGCCGAAGCCAGTTGTGTTGCAGATGGCAAGAAAATGCTGAGCCAGGGCTGCGATGATGCAGCTTCAGAGTTTTAGGTCTTTAGTGTATTAAACAACTAGGTTGTGTGACCTGCTTGGTTTGGTAAGGAAGCCTCCCAACTGCACTTTTCAACATACCAAAACTGCTGTGTTGCAAGAGGAGATTCAGAGACAGACACAGTGAGCTTTTAAACTGCAGAGACAGCCGGGCTCAAACCACTGGGCTGCGTTTTCTACCAACATTCAGACGAATTAAAAAGAGACAGCAGAGGAGGAAGCATTCGTCTGGCCATCCATTATTAATGAGAGGATCAAATCTAAAACTCTTTCTGATAGTGATACAGAAGCCCTTTAGTACGATCAAATTATTCTCTTTCGTCCTCACCCTCTTTATACACAAACTGTCTCCAGCAGCCAGCCTCTCCTCCAAGTCCAGGTCAGGTGGGAAAATGAAGAAGCTTTGCAATTTCTAAATGACTTTCTAAATCTTTCCAATATTCTCTTATGCTCAATGTACTTCTGAGTACTGAAGGAAGACAGTCTTGCCTTTTTGCCTTTTTGCATTCATTTAAACCAGAATGAAACAACTTACTTCAGACAAGACTTAAAATCACCTAATTCTCACATGATCTAGTGTCCCAGACTATATCAAAGCAAACTTCTTTAGCTGTCAGATCATTAAAACTACTTATCTACCTATAAATCCTTAAAGACTATTCAATTTGATAACTGAACAAAAAAAGCTTGCTTAAGGAACTGAGTTATTGCAAGCTTGTTCAACAATGAAAGAACTATGTTTAAAGAGTTTCTCAAAGAACGGTATCCATCCAGTTCTGCAATTATTCAGCCTCCGCTGTACACCAACATGCCTAATCATCCTTTGGATCTCTTCCACTTGCTGAACAGTTCAGAGCTGATGCTGGGAAGCACCATTATGAATTTTCAGAGTACCCAGAATTCATTTCTGACATAATTTATAGAAGTAAAAATCTGGAGTAACATAATTAAAGTCAGTGATGCTTTTCTGGATTTACTCTACTGTTGTGTAACCACAGAGGAAATCTAATTTTAAGTATGCAGATTCCAAGAAACATCGCCTTTTCCAAGTTTGAAAATAGCACAGCTCTATCACACACACACACGCACACATACACACACACACACACATACACACACACAAACACATTTTCACACAGAAAACTAGTCACAACTATAGGCATATAATATAAGTAACAAGAATTAGACTTCAAATTTACATTTAGACACTTAAATAAGTGACCCAGCCTTTAAAGGCCCTCACTAATGTCACCTACTCCTGTATGACTTTGAAACAAGCACCTATTTACCTGTACCTTGACAGCCAAAACCCCAAATTTCTCAATTGCAAGGCTTCCTGAGGGACTGGGCTTCCATGTAATGTTTCGAACACTCCTATAGAAATTTAATGTATGCTCCAGTTCTTTCTGAAAACAACGCTGACATTAAAATAGGGACAAAAATAGGCTTTGTAGATCTGCAATTATTTTTAAATGCTTCCACTCTTCTCAAGATCTTCCTGTGGGAAAGATCTCTGCAATAATTATTCATAAAACAAGAAAATGTAAATAACATGTTAAATTTGGACTGCATTGTCTGCAGGAGTCATGCATCTAGCATTACAAACAAACCACAAACATCTCATGTTCCAATACTGTGATTCTATACTAAACAAACAAATGTCCCCAACAAACTGTTTAAATTAAATGTCGATAAGCACCAAGAGAACAAACAGCTTACAACACTACAAACTGAATACACTTGGAAGGTGAACTGATGGGATTTCACCATGCTACTGGAAAGGCCAAAATTTTAACTAACTAACTAACTAACTAGTTTTGCATTTTCTCAAAAGTCTGAGTGAAGACAAACAAAATTAGTAGTAGTAGTAGTAGTAGCAGTAGTAGTAGTAGCAGTAGTAGTAGTAGCAGCAGCAGCAGCAGCAGCAGCAGCAGCAGCAGCAGCAGCAGCAGAAGACAGGACAAGACATATTTCCACATCACTATTCCCAAAATCCGTTAATCATCTCTAATCCTACCTGAGCACTGGAAACAATTAACTGCCTACTGTGAGTGCTCCCAAGCAAGTGTGCCAAGCAGAGCTTAGGAAGGGACTTTCAGAAAAGATCCTTCCCATCTTGGCTTTGGCAGATCCTGCAATTCTGCTCACTTACTCATCAACACCAATGTAGCCTTTCACCTCCCAGTGAGCCATGAGGTGAAAAACCAAAGGATTTTCAGATAACATTTTACATCTCTACCACCAATATCTACCTGGAGGCAATAACTGCATTTCCCTTCAACACTGCATAGTTACACTTCACTCCTTCTCCATGAAGGGTTGGTCCAGGTGTAAGAAGCACTCTGACACATCAGCAGAGCTCATCTTTCCTCCATACAGCCCTGACAGGCAAGAGCACACAAGAAGCTGACTTTTATCACCTCCTTAGGGAATGCATCTCCAAAACCAGGACATGGCTTCAACTGCAGCCTACTGCAGGATTTCCACAGATAGAGGGTCAATGTCTGCACTCTGCAGTTTTAATTTAGCTCTCATTCCTGCTCTTAAGTCAATGCAGAGGTTTTTGAGGCACAAAGGGTTCATCTGTGACCTCTGAAGGACACAGACAACTGAACCACAACCCTGTCATTGCTGCCTCTGTCCTATTAACCTCCAGCTGAACTACAGCAGCCTCCCAAAGCATGCATGCCAGACTGAATTTTTCTTTCCCAAATTGAAGACTAACCCTGCTGGTAGAAACTCGCTGGAAGCAATGAGCTGTCACCTCTCAGAGAAGAGATGCTGCTGATGCTGACCACAGCATCCATTTCTTTCACAGAATCATGGAATCATAGAATCATTTAGGTTGGAAAATACCTCCAAGGTCATTGAGCCCAACCTTTGACCGAACACCACCATGCCAACTAAAACATAGCACTAAATGCCAGGTTGTTCTTTCTTGAACACTTGCAGGGATGGTGACTCCATGAGCAGCCCATTCCAACGTTTAACCACCTTTTCAATGAAAAAATTCTCCTCGATGACCAACCTGAACTTTCTCTGGCAGCCTGAGGCCATTTCCTCTCATCCTGTCACTTGTTCCCTGGGAGAAGAGGCTGACCCTCACCTGGCTACATCCTCCTGTCAGGGAGTTGTAAAGAGAGGTAAGATGCCCCTGAGCCTCCTTTTCTCCAGGATAAACATCCCCAGCTCCCTCAGCTGCTCCTCACAGGACTTGTGCTCCAGACCCTTCTCCAGCTCTGTTCCCCTTCTCTGGTCACACTTCAGCACCTCAGTGTCTTTCCTGCGGTGAGGGGCTCAAAACTGAGCAGGATTTGAGGTGCGACCCCACCAGTGCCGAGTACAGAGGGACAGTCACTGCCCTGGTCCTGCTGGCCACACCACTGCTGCTACATTCAGGATGTCCTTGGCCTTCTTGGCCACCTGGGCACACTCCAGCTCAGGTTGAGCCACTGCTGACCAGCACCTCCAGGTCCTTTCCAACCCAGCAGCTTTCCAGCCACTCTGTCCCAGCCTGGAGCTGCCTGGGGTTGTTGCGACCCCAGGGCAGGATCCGGCACTTGGCTTTGTTGAACCTCACACAATTGGCCTCAGCCCATGGATCCAGCCTGTGCAGATCCCTCTGCAGAGCCTTCCTGCCCTCCAGCAGATCAACACTCACACCCAGCTTGGGGTTATCTGCAAACTGACTGAGGATGCACTTGATCCCTTTGTCCAGATCATGGATAAAGACATCACACGGGACTTGCCCCAATACTGACCACAGCAGCAGTGTCTTTCTGCAGCCAGACCTCTTGGAACATGGATTTCAAAGCCTCCCAAGCCTCTTCTGACCTTTCTCAGGCAACGCGTGATCATGCTTTTGGAGGCAGCTGAATTTTATGGCTGTTTCTGAAGATCCACAAGCCCCGTATGGTACTTTGATTCCAGAAATAACTAGACAGGGTAATCACTACAGTCTTTGGTCTAGTTCCTCTCAAACAGAGTTTTTTGCCTGACTGAAAATTATCTGTCAAGAAAAAGGAGGGGAGAGTGCAGCTAGTCAGCTTCTTATAATGCAAGGGGGGTTTTACATGGCTTTGGCAATTGTGAAGTATTTGCTGCTGTAACTGTAGGACCTATCTCCAGCCTACAGAGCCTGTGCTCTCAGGGTAACTTCAGGAAGACACTTGCCTTCCTGGAAGTCTCTACACAAGGTTCACTCTCTACAAAGTCCAGATATTGCAACCCAGACACGCACAGTGTGCATCAACTTCACTCTTCAGGAAGGCTGTAACCACCATGTTGGTGGTATTGGTCAGGAGACTCACTTCCTGCACATTGGCACCACATACAATCTCACTAAATCTGCACAAGGTCTGGGGCAAAGGCTTCAAGTACAGAATTTACTGTCATGGTAGTTCTTGTGTATCTCTTCGGTGTTTTAGAAGACTTCAATGCTGAATTGAGCCCCTATTAAAAATAGATAAATAAATGTTATGGTCTATAAATAATGATTCACTGCTTTGCCTAATCATATGCTTTTATGCAGTCATCATCTCTGCAAAGACAAGGAGCGAAGCCTGGAAAGCAAAGTCTTGCCTTCAGGCATTTTAAATATTCAAGTTTCTGAGTCAATGTTCTTACTGGGCTGAAGGAACAAAAGAGGCAGCCCATTCAGAGCAAACACACACAATAATCTTTACTATCCCAAGCAGTACTGGTGTATGAACCACACACTGGACTTAAAGAAACATCATATGCACTTTCACGAATTATGCTGTTCAGATGTGCATAACTGCAGATCATATCTAAAAGAAGCCAGGCAGGCTTTCAGAGACATGCCAAAGATTAAGAACATGCAACAAGCCGACTCCCCCACAAAAGCTCTCATCATAATCATTCTCTGTAACAAGATATAACCACTAAAAGACACAAAACAGAACCACCACACACCCCTGTTTTTCCCTCATATTTACCATTAAGCTCAAGCTTCAAAGTGACCCTTATTTAAACCAAACAGACTTTTAAAAACTAAATATAGTGCTACTACAATATTGGAATCAAATATTATAAATTAAATACACATTTGGGGGTATTTTTTTAAGAAAAAAGCAAGTGCAGCATGGGCAAAAATCCAGTTACTGAAAACTAAAGTATTAATCCTTCAAACACTTAAGGAACTATGTAATATTGCTTATATCAACAGACTTACAATGTATCTGTTTTATCATGTGCTTAGAAACATGCTTGTGATCAGGAGCTGAAATAAGCGTATTTTGTCACCAGAATATTCCCAAAGACCATTATTATATATATTTAATATTCAGCATATATTTCAGCATTAGAAAATTCTACCCAACTTAGTGTTTGAAAATACTTTTCTTAAACACTTTCAGCTTCAAAGTCATCACAGCATCCCAAGCAACATACTAAGATGCTGCCAAAGAGAGGGTTTTGATAGCCATATCACTGCACTATGTGTCTAAGAAAAAAAATCAGTTTTACTGATGACTCATGTTTTACTATGAGCAACCTGCAGCCAGAGAAGACTCAGAGCCCACAAGAAAAACAACGGAGAAGAGGAAATACTCTGAAATTGCAGAAGGAACCACTCGTCCCAAGCAGGAAAGCTCACGAGGAGTTGCCAGCAAGCACTGACAACCCAGCAGCCAGGAAAGCCAGAGCATGACAAAGTGTTACTCTTTCCACCCAGCACCAGAGAAAGCAGGTACAGCCTCCTCTGCTTTGCTAGTCCCACATTCTCCTGTTCTGGCAACAAGCAAGCATGGACCTGATTAAATAGCATCTCTTTTGCAATAGCTGCTAGCATGGTCCAGTTTGGGCAGGGTGGATAAAGAGACGACAAGCAGGGTATCACACACAATTTTTAAAAGACCCCATAAAACCTGAGCAATCCCCCCCACCAAAATGAAGAAGGAGGAGAGGCGACAAACTCAGAAATCACCTTCACACTGATGGCAGTGAGTCGCAGGAGATTTGCTCCACTGAACCTGATCTGCCCTTAGAGGTGCCAATGAAAGGTGTAGCAGTCTCTGTCCCTCACTGGATTATTCATTCATCTTCAAAGACCTTCCTTAGCTGGCTCAAAGCCCAGTGGAAATTGTGATGTGTGGAGGCACTTCCCCAAGGGGAGAGGCAGGAGCACTGTGGAGACCCTGCACTGTCCCTGCTCTCCCGGGCACTCCAGGCAAATCTGCAGCCCCCAGAGATCAGACTGTCTCAGAGCTCCACCCAGGTGCTAAACCAGGACTAAAACACCTCAAACTCAGACTAATGACGTGGCAGCACCGAGAAACCATGTGGCAACAGCAGCTTTATCAGCAGCCTCAAAATGAGCTGAGCTGACCCCTCCAACACCAGCCTCAGGAGGGCAAGGTCCTTTTGTCTGTCTTCACCTACTTTTCTTCCATTAATTCCAGTAAAACATGCAAGACTCCCTTCAGATTACTTCATTTCTTCATATTTTGGCTGACAATTTAGATGATACCCCGGGCAGGAACCATCCTACAACTGTGCTGCATGGAGAGAGGCAGACACTCCACAATCCAAACTTCAGCCCTGAAATTATTTCATAGGAAAATGTGCTGAACGAGACTATGAAAGACAAATCAGAAATTATAATTACAAATTACAATTAGAAAAGTGATGTTATTTCCTGGAAAAGGGTATTCTTCTTTAATTCCCTTTTTTATTTTACCAGAGCCACCAGAGCCTTTGTATGAACTCCTGTTGTTACAAAGCATAAAAATTCATTCAATTATCTTCACATCATCTGGAAAACAACACAACAGTCTTGTAACTCTGGGCTTTGTCGGGTGAACCAATCTGGTATCATAGCATTTATTTATCATATTATAGTACAATAGTTTGTAACTTTGGTTTCACTTTCTTTGTTCTGTCCCATGATGAAACACTGGGTAAGTACGTACATGTCAGCATGGCACTTTGTTTCTAAAAGGTGATTAAAAATGCATTCTTTAAAAAGGAAATATATGGAAGTGACTTTGGAGGCCTAGATTTTAAGCTTCTTTCATTTTTTTTTGACATCTGTTTGCTGAGTGCATATAATTTCTCCCCTGAATTATTTAAATGTCCCAGTGCTTTCTTCATAAAAGGAAAACTGAAGCCAGATGCCCAGCCTCAAGATAGGAAACCTTAAAAACACAATAAAGTGGAGTTAGTAAAAAATTGGAATTCTCATCCACTGGGAAAACCCGGTATTTTAAAGAGACATATTCACTGGAATATCATATTTAAACCCCTGTAGAGCTCTGAAAGTTCCAGAGAACTATACTAAGAAATCTGCAAATATTTTCTTTTCTTTTGGCTTTTTCCCTGCTTTCAGCCTTAAAAATCTGAAGAGTTTGGGTGTCTGATACTGCAGATGAGGCTGATGACCACACATCCTCATCCTGCCGGTCCTCGCCCCAATGTAAAAAGCCCAACATGCATTGCAGGAGCCAAACCTGAAAAGGAGATGCTGCCCCTTGAGAAAAACAATGTCCCACAGGAATTGCCACTGCAGGCTTTCCCACAAGGAATAGCTAATTTATGGACGCTCTATTCCCCACAGATAAAACACACAGATGGAAATTTTGCCCTGCTTCTACAGAAAGCCTCAAAGTGCAAACCGTAACAGGAAGCTATCAAGGAAAGAAGCAGGATTGAATGGGATTTCTTAAAGCCATAATCTGCTAAGAGATATTTTGGATTACTTTATTTTGAATAGACTTGATACACCATGCATTAGTATTTTTCAAAGAAAAAATTAAGCCCTTTTTTAACCCAGCTCCACTATTCATCCTGTGGGGTTTCCAGCCTTGCAGTTCTCCTGGGGATAGGCAGGTTGCTCACAACTTCTCTTCCTGCATTGGAACACGTATTTTTACATTTGCATTTTGAAACTGCTAATCTTTAGTTGGAAATTAATTGTACTTAGGAAAGAATAAAAGAGGATGCATGCAACCTTTCTGGACTGTCATATGAAAGGGATAAATATAAAGCAGAGCAATTTCCAAAGCAGAAGTACAACACTTGGGGAAGAAAATACTGAAAAGAAGGTTGCTCAGATAAATTATGTTGCAGTTCATAATTTTAAGATGGACAGAGGCATGTGAGGCTCAGCTTCTGCCTCATTATCCATGTGGCCACAGCTCATCAGGGCACCAGCTCACCCCATGGGCCTTAACCAGCCCTCAGAGGGGCAGGGACCTGCAAGAGTAGGAAACTCCTTCCCTCAGACCTCAGCTTGGGAGTGCAGGACAACAAACAAGGGACTACAGCTTGGTGACAACTCAAAGCAGCTCCAGTACACTCAGGCAAAACCACTGAAATGCACTTTAATGAAGATCAAGCAAGCGGTCACCAGTCTGCCTCTGCTTCAGACACCTCAGGAGTGTGAGCTGTGATGCTAATCTTTACATTAAGGCAGTAAAGGCTTTGGAGAGCAGAGATTTCTTTAAGAGAGCAGACAGAAATCCAGCCAGGCTGCCCTTTTGAACTGGCATGCAGTGAATCAAGAGCAGGACCGTGCCCTCAGAGAGGGGTTTTGCTTTCTTCCTCCAGCAAAGAAGCCCCAGTCGCGCTCTCTCTCCCTCTCTCTCTCTCACACACACACACACACACAAACTAGACACTGTCTTCCCAGACATCTTCTCCCTCCTCTGCCCTCTTTCACCCTCTGTTCCTACCATCATTACTTTGGGATGCTGCAATCAGAACCTACCCAGCTCCACTTTCCATGACTGAAGAGCCTCACCAGTCTGAACCACAGCAGTCGCTTGGGAGGCTGAAGGCAGGATTTTCAACCTCCTCAAAGGGCATTTAGAAACCAAACTCCTCATGCTAAAAGCAATGGTTTCTAAAAACCATAAGCAGCTTCAGCAAACTTCAGACTTACTTTGAGAGTCACTAGAGTAGAAGCAAACCTCATCTGGCACCAAGAAGCAATATTTTGTTTCTTGGAAGCTACACAAAACATTTATTGTCATGAGAGTGGTGAGAAAGTAGAAATTCAAAATCTGACAATCTAGCTAGGAAAAAAGTTCAGAGCCCAAGCCAGTCATCATGGCTGAGCAAGCTCCTTGCAGCATGTCCTCATATGCTCTCTCATCTCAAGGGTGCAGAGAGTAGCTGGCCTGGGGCAGGACCCCTTCCACTGCTCCAGGGAATCAGCCAGGCTGGAGACCCAGCCACAGAGGCATTAGTGCTTGTGAAAGGGAAGGTGCAGGACCATGCCCTGGCAGTGAGCAGGGCAGAAGCCCCACAACAGCCTGATTTTGGTATCTCTTTGATTGTCAGAGGCAATCATTGACCCCCAGTTACCACAGCTCTGCTGACCTGTATGAATTGTTAGCCAGTGTAAACTCCACTGTGTGCCTGAGCCTGAATTTCCCTCCAAACACAATATAATGCCTCGCTCTCAAGTCACCTCTTATTTTTATTGCCTGCTATGAGCTAGGTTTCATGCCGTGCTGTGAACTGTCTCTTGGGGATATTAGGTTTCAAGGTCTCACTAATCAGCTTTCCATTGAATAATGAGTTTTAAAAAACCCTTTACTTTTGCTTACATATATACCACTTGTTGAATGAGAATGACTCAACAGTGCAAGGAAATCTCTCATTTACAATTCTGTGTAAACATGTACAACTGGGTGCTGAAGAGTATGAGACTCAAAGTCACCTCTGTCTTGAAGATAAGAGATATCTTGGGCACTAAGAAATAGAAAAATCTTCCTGAAGCACCAAATAGAGAGTTTTTGTTCACACTGTAGTGAACTATAAAGTCTTACAAAGCCAAAGAATAAATGATATTTTAACATCACAGAAAACAGTTACTTTTTTGAAGCTTATGACCTGCTTAGGGTCAGGGCGTTCCAGTGCAGCTGTAAATGTGTTATCATGATTACTATATGTCTTCTTGGACTTACATTCAGCAGAAAAATATAAAATTAATCTCAAGACCTGCCAGCTTTAGACTACCCATTCTCTGAAGAGCCCTTAGGCAGAGAACTTGCTGCTGAGAAACCCAAAGGTCTGGAAAAAAATCAAAGCGACTTTTTGCAGCCATGGGGATCTGGACCTTATTCTGCACTGGTTGTACATAATTTTTTAATGTCAAATATTCTTTGCGTTAACACACTTTTCTGTCTTCAGCAAGGACAAAGGAAGGTAAGACTTCTGCTTTCTTGATTTTAACCTAGTATAACCATCTTCAAAGGCTGACTGCCCTTCTTCTGTCACAGAAAGCACACTAACCTAGTTTGGAAAGTACCTCAGTGGGCCTCTCCTCAACCTCCCTGCTTGAAATAGTGTTGGACAGATATGGCACATCCCTGCAGATTCCTGCACGACAATCTCCACTGGTGCGGATTCCCCAGCCTCTCTGGCTAAGTGACCCCAACCCTTACGGTCAGGATTTTCTTCTCTAATGTCTGAATTATCCCTCCTTTGCTGCAAGCCAGTGTCCATGGGCCATTTTCCATCTGGTGTTAGAAGGGGAGGGGGCATGAGAGCCTGCGTCTTTCTCATCTTTAAAATTCTTGGAAAATCACAGGCATGGAGCAAAGGAGAGAGAGGACCAAAAGATACAGACTGAGCAGAATTTCTGTGTTAGTTTTATTCTCACATTAGACAAATTTGTCATTTTTATTTTATTCTAAATGCTAATGTGTGGCAACACCAGCTGCCAATTTAGAGAGACATACTTGGCATGCCAAGATTTATGTCAAAAAGCTTTGCATCCCTTACTTAATTCTCCTGATAGTCACCAAGCCTCCCAGAAAGACAGATTTACTTGGCACTCTTTAAAAAACACTTACTTGATGAATGATGCTACCTCAAATCATGAGCCTCCCAAACTCAAAGCTCTTTGTCTAATGAAAACTATTACTGCTTTTTAATAAGTTCTTCAGCATTTAAAAATAGCACTCCTAATTTCCTGCTCCACCGAGCACCACCTTGACTTCAAGTCAAATTATTCACAACCTCTTCTCCACCAGCCCTGGGGGATACAAGTCTTGCATTTTGGAGCTAAGTACTTCTCTCAACAGCTGTGAGAAGCTCTCTGAAGCAGGAAAGAGCAACTCACTCCTAACAGTATCAGACATCAAAGCTAAGCCACCCTTTTTTTCCTTCTATTTTAACCCAAATGTTGTAGAGTAACAAGCAAGCAATACCAGCAGGATTTCTTTGAAGCAACTTATGCTCAACTAAATTATATTGGGGGGGAGCAATAGCCCATGAAAGAGATAACATTACCACGTAAGCAAGCTTTAGCAGTTTTAGCTTGCTTTAGTTCTCACCAGGCACATTTCTCTCAGGAAAACACCAGAGGCATAATACTCATAACACAAACCCAAACAGAAGTATGTTACTGTGCCACAGTGTCACCAGCCTTAGTACTGATATTTAAAGCAGCTGTTTCACCCACAAAACCAGTACAAGGGTGCTGCACAGAGCCTTCCAGAGAACAACAGATCTCCTTGCAGAGGTGTCATCCCAAGGTCCAGGCATGCAAAGCTCCAGGAACTCAAAGAGCCTTCATGTGGGTGGAAACTTCACCCTTCACCCCAGCACGAGCAGCATCAGGACCAAGCACACCCAACGGGCACAAACATCACCAAAAACAATGATCTCTTTATTCAGTTGTCTTGCCCTTTTTCAGAAGTTGTCACTGATTACTTCTTCCACTGCTTCCTGAATTTTGTCAGACCTCCAAACTCACTACATTTCCTTACATGTTTTTGTAAATCACTTTTTGAGTTAGTTTTTGCTTGTTGACAGTTCAAGCATTTCAGATATTCTTACAAGTAAATGAGTCTCTCAAAAGTCTGGTCCTTTCCAAACTGCCTGACTTCCAGGAAAACTGACATTCCTGTAATATTTTTACAAATCTCCCTGTTAATTGCTTCATTAGAACATCCTTCTGTGATTACATTTCTGTCTGTAAGACACAAAAAGAAACAGTGCACCCTAGTGTGACCTACTTTTCTATAAAACTAGAAAAAATGTTTTTAACAAACATGGGAGATAAATTCTGCACAATATCTCCCTTTTTAAGTCCAAACAGAATTTTTCTAAGGACTTGAAGGAAAACACTGTTTTTGTAAAAAAATGCAGTAACTGAGGGCTTGGTCAAATGGTCAATGAGAGCTTCCCAGCTTTCTCCTAATGGTCACCTTATACTCTTTTTGATTCTGCAGCCTATGCAATAGGAGAAAAAAACCAGTCAAATACAAGCGGTCTGCATTTTGGGAATCTGTTATCCAGCATCTCTGATAAGACTTTGTGCCCTGATGCTGTGGATCTGTGAAATAGATACCAGAAGTTCCTTCTTTGCAAAATTTTTGTTCAGGCTGTTGACCCATCGAGTTCACGCAAACTGCTTTTTCCTGAGCACGCAAGTTGAGCATCTTGAGGGGAAAAAAAAAATCCAAAGCCAACTCCTGGTTTTCCATGAGGATAAAACTCTAGCTGGCTCCAAAAAAAATACTTGCAAAGGTTGTAATGCAAAGGCAAAACATGCCTTTTGCAAAAAATGCAAAGGCAAAAAATTTGGAATACTCTGCAGAAAGAAGGCACGTGAACACAGTGGGAACACATACTCATAAAACATGAAAAGGTCCATTTGCAGTATATAATGCTTGACCTTCAAAATACATTAAAAAGTCCATTAGAAGCTTTTAATCCAAAAGTTTAGAAAAAAATTACTCCATTACACTGAACTGTAGCGTTTGTCCAACTCTCCCAGCAAACTCAACTGCAGCTTCTCCTTAATTTTCCCCTTTGCAGAGACAACCTTTATTCCACATGTATATGTGACTTTCCTGTACTAAGAGCACAAGTTTTATAGAAACTCACTTCAAGCATGAGATGAGTTTCTATAAAAGAAAGAGGGCACAAGGATGCCATGCCTAGCACATTGAAAGCAGCTCTTGCCTCACTGTCTGTGTTACAAACCTTCCCCGAGGACTACTTTTGCTATAAACAGTCTTGCTGGACACAGATTGCTGGAAAAAAACAAAATAAAAACCTGTTAATAATCTCCTTCAGATTTTTTGACACTGTGTTTAAGTGTATATATGCTTTTACAATTACACAGAGAAACCAGACACAGGACAAACCGTTCTCCTATATAAAAACTATTAAAAGAGCTAACCATTTCAAAATAAGGCTAAAATTGTGAGTGTAGGGAAAATTTTTTTTTTCACTAGGTGTTCTTGGGAAATGTCTTGTGATAATAATAACAGGTATATGAATTCCTTAAGTAAACATCATGCTCTCTATCTTTTTGTGCTAACACTGCCTTGGCCTTATTATATATGCAGAAGGATCTGGACTTTGGCCATAGAGCATTTTTGTACTGCCTTTAACCAGAACTTTTTGAAATCAATAGCATCCATAGGCTCCAGTGCACCCAGCTTGTTTCTCCAGGGACAGGAAAGAGGCCCAGTTTAATATACACTTAATTCAATTACGAGCTACACAGCGATAGCCTTTAGTAAATTTTAACCTCCTCTCCACGCATCGTTTACTAACCCACCATTAATTAAACACAGTTATTAAACTAGCATGTTTACAATTACTGTATTTTCAATGAATGAACAAAAGCTATTTATGGGGCCCAACCAAACAGCGCCTGTTCATTCGCGGCGCGGGACTGAGCGCAGGTGCCCGGAGCCAGCTGGCATTTCGACAGCACAAACAGCAGTCCACAGACACACAGAGGCAGGTCGGCACAAATATCTTCTGCCCAGAAGGAAAAGCTGCACTGGAATGTTTTAAATTCCTTCTTGGAACATCTACTGCTGAAAACCACACCACTGCCAGGTGCCTGTACACCCAGAGGACCCAATAACCCCAGCTCACCAGTACACCCCTTCTGCAGATCTAACAGGTTGCAATCTACTGTCTTTGTGAGTGCCTTTGAAAGAGCTTGGCACAAAGTGCCATCAGATACTAGGAAACATTAAATACTAGTGTTACCACCACCTTTAAACGTGTCTCTCATCAAACAAACCTCTAGAAAGAATCTACTCTGAGCGGAAAGGTGTGCTCACGGATGGCTGACTGACAGCTCCTCTGTGCAACGTGAGTATGCGCGGCATGATGTCATGAAACACACGAGCCTGCAGAAGTGGACAGGGATCCAGGATGTGCAGCCCACATCTGCTCACTAAATCACCTTCAGCACCTTCAGGTAAAAAGATTAAGATTCTTCAGATGAGGCAGCATAGGATTGACCCTGCATGGGGTCTAAGGCAGCTGCAGTGCCCAGATTACCCACAGGCCTTTCATCATGCATTACCGAATTCAAGCAAACTAGCCAAGTGACATCAAAGGTAGAGAAACAAAGGATTTCTAACTTATGCCACTAATCCAGAAATGTGTAACAAATGCTTGAAAACTCAAGCACAGATTTGAATTTTTAAAACAAGAAAAAAACACGTTTTGCCTGTCTTTACAAAAATAAAATGCTAAATGTTTGTGCATGTGGTTTTTCATTCATATGTAAATAAATATATGACCCAACCCTCCTACATTGTTCTATCTGGGAATGTTTTTAGCGTAAGTGGAGCAACGGGAAACTTAGTTTAGACTTAGCTCACAAAATCAGAAAGGAAATTGACAGTCTTTCTCCTAGAAATATAGTGAATAGGGCATCTCAAGAGGCAATACAACATATTTGTTACACTCACTTCAAATCTCTCACAGGGAGGGGATTATACCCTGGCCACCTGCCTTTTGGATAGTTTCCATTAACATCTTTTATTACATACCACATACCTGTGACGTTTGGCACAGGTGGCTCTGCAAGACAGGCGAAGGCAAGACCTGGGCTGCAGCTCCCTGCTGCACTGAACACTG
This sequence comes from Oreocharis arfaki, assembly GCA_013398015.1. Taxonomy (NCBI): domain Eukaryota; kingdom Metazoa; phylum Chordata; class Aves; order Passeriformes; family Paramythiidae; genus Oreocharis; species Oreocharis arfaki. The sequence goes on from VZRR01003260.1 coordinate 326,365, forward strand.
AGGCCCAGCAGAGAAGAGAACCTTCAACAATGAAAGAACCATCATGATTCTGTCCACTTGGTGATGGTGCCCTCGAAGTGGGAGAGGCCTTGCATGAAAATAAGGGAACTGGGTGAAGAGTCTCATTACATGGGCAGTGGGCAAGAAGTGCTGATGCTGAAGGGTGAGGTGCTTGCAGATCCTGCACCCTGAATGCTTGGGGGTGGTTCAGCAAACTAAGAGGCAGCTCTTGCCACAAAGTCTAATCTTGCAATGGATAAACAGCTTACTGTCGAAATGGAGATCAGTGATGAGTGGTGTCCCTCAGGGGCCAGTACTAGGACCAGGACTATTTAATACCGTCATCAACAGAATGGACAGTGGGATCAAACAAACCCTCACCAAGTTTGCAGATGACACCAGGCTGAGTGGTGTGTTTAACACTCTGAAGGACAGGATGTCATCCAGAGGGACCTGGACAAGCTCAAACAGTGGGTCGAACAAGGCTAAGTGCTGGTGCTGCACCTGGGTCAGGGCAACCCCCGGTATCAGCACAGGCTGGGCATGAACAGACCGAGAGCAGCCCTGCCCTGAAGGACTTGGAGGTGCTGGTGGGTGAGAGGCTGGACATGCCCCGGCCATGGCACTCACAGCCCAGAGAGCCAAACGTGTCCTGGGCTGCAGCCAGAGCCCCGTGGGCAGCAGGGGAGGGAGGGGATTCTGCCCCTCTGCTCCGCTCTGCTGAGACCCACCTGGAGCATCCAGCTCTGGGGTCCCAGCACAGGAAGGACAGGGACCTGCTGGAGCCAGGACAGAGGAGGGCACTGAAAATGATCAGAGGGATGGAGCATCTCTCCTGTGAGGCCAGACTGAGGGACTTGGGACTGTTCAGCTTAGAGAAGACAAGACTCCAGGAAGACCTTACTGTGGCCTTTCAGTAAAGAGGCTTGTAAAAAAGATGGGGACAGACTTTTTAGTAGAGCCTGTTGTGACAGGACAAGTGGTACAGATTTTAAACCAAATGAGTGTAGATTCAGACCAGATAGAAGAAATAAATTTTTAATGATGACAGTGGCACAGGTTGTCCAGGGAAATGGTAGATGTCCCCTCCCTGGAAACATTCCAAGTCAGACGGGGCTGTGAGCAACCTGATCTAGTGAAAGGTGACCCTGCCCATGGCAGGTGGGCTGGAAATAAATGGTTAGGGATCCCTTCTAACCCAGCCTATCCTACAGTTATGTGATTTGCCAAAAAACAGTAGAAAGACTGCTACATACAACAGGACCATGATGTCAGTAGACCCCATCCTTAGTTCTCTGGTTTAATAAGTATGCATGGTTCAGAAGAAGATAGGTTAGACAGGAAGGACAGAAAATTTCATCTTATTCCTTATTTTAAAATTACTATGAAATCCTTCTCTTATTTTACCTCATGGTCAAAAAAGAAGCCCCATTCTGCTTTGCCAGCAGCATTAAAAAGCTTTCACACATGTTCCCAACAGCGTTGCTACACAGCCCCTGTTCACTGAACACATTTGCAACTCGGGAGCAATTACTCCCGGAGCATGTTGCAGTTTGGCCTGCTCATTTGTCTTCTAACAATTATTCTGCTTTTCAAAGAACAAACTCCTCCCCTCACATGAGCAGATGGGGAAATGTCATCTCTCGTTCTTAGAGAAGCTTTGACCAATATTCTGACTTGGGCATTAAATAGAGCAGAAGTCTGCAGAGCTACCTATGCTTTATGGCATAAATTTTTTTATGCATGAGCTCTGCTGTCAACAATGTCAGCAGGAATATGCATGATGTTACACGCAGTGTTTGTCAGCTGGTCGCTTACTATGCAACAAGGGCCCGAGAGCAGCAGAGAGTGGAAAATCAGAGCCCTCTTCATTTAAATTTATAATCTGCAAAATCAGGACAATGAAGGAAAATACCAGAAACTGGCCCAAGCAGTAAGATTTAGACCAAGATTCAAGATGCTGAAGGTGCAAGAGTGCTCAGGAGCAGTGGTGATGACTCAGCCTGTGAAAAAATGCGAGAGGCCGAGAGGCACACAACTGCATCAGCTGGAGAAATACACACAACACTGAAAGCCAAAGGGCAGCAGGGCCTGCCCCTGACCAGCAAAGGACAAAAGCAGCTGAGTGACAAGGAGCGCAGGGAACGGGGCAGCCTGGGAGGCATCTCTGCTCACGAGTGGCAGTGGTGGGGAGTTGTTCCTGGGGACAGGCCAGGGTCCCCCCACTCCGAGGCAGGGTGTGAGGGATGCACTTGGCACCATTCATAGCATCCCTGGAGATGACAGTGACAACGAGGGGACACAACAGCACTTCATTGTGGCCAACAGCTGGCAGTGGCCACTACACTCAGAGGCTGCAAATCAGTCTGCATTATAATCTCCTGGGTTTGCATACTTGAAACATATCATATTTGGTCTCCAGAAAAAGATCTGTCACTGTATTTTTTAATTTTTTTTTTGTTGTTGTGGAGGAGGAGGAAAAAATAGTTTTCATGAAAAACTACTGACTGTTGTACTACAAGTGAAGATGAGTGGGAAAAGTACGGTTGCCAAAATAAAGAAGAAATGTAGCTGCATTTCACTGAACAAATTTCCCTTGAAACCTGGGATAGGCATTATCCTCCTCAGGGAAGCAGGCCAGTGACAGTGGGGAAGGAGGATGCAAGCAGCTATGGGAGAGGTGAGCTTACTCCCACTTGAAGAACACACCTGCATACGGCACAAAAAAATCTCCAAAGCAATACATAACAGTAAAAACAAAGGTACGAGTTCTCCGTGCTCACCATCAGGATGTACCCAGCACTTCCAGTATTAAGCTGCTCTTTACAACTAAGCCTATGAACACTGCTTAAGACTGTGTCTAACAGTAGCTGGTAAGACAGTAGAGCAGCCACATTTAGCTCCAATAAAATGCTTATCTGGAGTTTTTCCTCATCTTTACTATTTGCTGAAGATGTATGTTATAAACTCCATACACCAGAAGGCAGACTGTGGAATGCAGGCCACTATTGTTACCTATTAACTTTGCCATCCCATTTACAGGCTAGAGGGGTTTATTTGATTTTCACATCAAGCATCAAGCAGTGAGGGTAAAACAAACAGCACAAAGCAGTTAGTCAGCCAAGTTTCAGTGCCTCTGATGGGACACAAGCAGACATCTCAGTGATGTGCTCTGGCTCTCAAACCAGACTACTGGGAGCATAACAGAATTGATAAAACACTGAGCAATTATGCATAACAATGGCTAAAGGATGCAGTTGCAGATGCAGCTGCTAACACATCTTGAAACTGTTGTCTTGTTGGCAAAACGAGTGCTTAGAAAAAGTAAAAATTACTCCAAGGACCAGAAAGATTGTGCTGCACACCCTTTCTTGCCTCCACGATGGAACAAAGTTGTAAGTGTTGGTATGGTTGAAGACCCTTCTTGGGCATATTTTGTTTCTCTTTTAAGTTGTTCCTGCAGCATAATTGTTCTCCTTTGCATACCCTAAGGGTCAATGTGAGGTTATACTCCACCTTTCTGGAAGAGCTATCAGAATCCTGGTTGGAAACTTGCCCTCTTTTTGACCTGTTCTGAACTGTGAGTGTTTACAGATGCAACTATTTCTCCCCTTGTTTCCAGACCTTCCTTTGGGGATCTGCTCAGAGACTTCCCCTTTAATCATACATTTCAAAAGAGCATTTATGTCACCAGTGATGCCTGTACTAGATTTGGATGCCTGAAATCCCTTCTTTTCCTCCAAAGTCAGAAAAGATTTTTGGCTGTTTTCAGTAGCATACTGAGTCTCTCTCCTGGTGCAAAGGAGGGGACAGATCTGTGGAGGACATGAATGTGCCACCAGCCACCACAGGGCTGGGCTGCACCTGAAATGCCAACAGGATCCAGAGCATGCTGCCCAAAAGCTCTTGCAGCCGACAGAACAAGAGTCTGTTCAGGGAGATTATAACCACTCTCACCCACAAACTGTCTGGAGCACGAAAGGTATTCCTCTATCAGACAAGAATAGGAGACTGTAGAGAGGTTAGTGAGACAGACACAGACTTAATTTGAGAAGTTAAGCCATTTTATTCATGGAGCTGCTCTGCAGTGCTTGCAGTATTGACATGAGCAGACTGTAATTGCCAGGATTGTTTTCTGCTGAGTTCTCACTTTCCAAAAAGTCATTACCCAATCAGCATGGAAAGTCATTAGCTAATCCCCTTAGGATCACACTGTTAACAGAATTTGGTGGGCTGCCTGGACACTAGCCAAAAATATTATATATCAACACACAAACAAAGGAAACATCTTAAGGATTACTCAGCTGCACTGGGCAGAGCCCCTGCTCATAGGCTGGGTGCTTTTCGGTGCCAACCAATTTCCCAACTCAATGCTGGGAGAATTTCTGGCCCGTCCTATATTCTGCCAGTCTATAATCCCCACAGTCACTGCTGCACTTCTAACAGCATGTTCCCTGTGCCAGCAAGAAGAGCTGCAGAGGTGGCTCTGCACTCTGATGGAGAAGGTGACCATCAGTGGGCAACCCAGAGCATATTTGGTGCCAGAGGAAAGTGCACAAGAGCTCTGCCCTCTCTGACTGCCAGAGAACAACTTACTGAGCATCTATGCTCACTCAGAAGAAGCAACAACATTCTTGATCCAAATTAAAATTGTGTTGCAAGACAAGCCAGGCATGTGCAAAACCCAGATTAACTAATGCAAAACCACAGGCTAAATGAAAAAAAAAAAAAACAGCCTAAGGATTAAAGATTAGAGTATAGGGAATTGGCTGAGGCACAGGGAAGATATAACAGGCAAGGGATATCAAGGATACCTGGATTTAGTAAAATCAAGGAAACTAGGGAAAGAGAAAATTGCAATTTGAGATGAGGATTTGCAAGGATTACTTCTTAAGAAAACAAACTCCAGGCAGAGTCTTTGTGGTTTAGTGGGAGACTATTGCTGGCCAGGGTGAAGGCAGCTGAGTGCCAGCTTCACTAAACAACTTCTCTAGAAGTAATGATTTAGTTAAGGCACATCTTGTCTCTAAACACGCAGCAGCTCTGCTTTTTTTTACCAGTTATTTCTCCATTAAAAATGTGTCTTCTGATGAGAGACAGCCATTTGTGCTGAGAAAAACTGGTGGTTACCATGGGAAAGAAAATAAAATTCAATGCCCAGTAAGTCCACAAGTTCCAAGTACTTCCCTAAATGAGCTGCATGCATGCAAAACATTCCTGACACAGAGGAGGGTGCACTGCTGCACAGGCAGGGATGTGATGGTGGTTTGGTGACCCTCTGCACCTGGTGGCATGCGTAATACGATGGTGATGGAAACAGGTAGAGGCAAAAGAAAAAAAAAAACACCCTGGTTTATTAAGTATCTAAAGAGATGGTAATGCAAAGCTAAGTAGGAGCACCAAGTGCCCCTTGGTAAATATTGCAGGTTTTCTGGTTTGACTATCCAGAGTTCAGCCCCTACAGATAACAGAAGCCTTCACACAAAACTGTGAGCACCCCAGCTGTTATGAAGCTTTCTCTCAGCATCTGTGGGCAGCAGAAATCCTAGTATACAAAGCACTTTGTCTTGGATACAGATATCTTATTCTCTGACTGTAAGTCATTATACCAACTGTGTTGCTCTCACAGGCACTTGTCTCAAGCCCAGGTGCCTGCCAGCCTTCTTCAACGATGTACTTACTGTCTGCAACAAAGCACTTAAAACATTTTGCAGAAAAGTGGTTGAAAAAGGAAAAAGAAAATCCCCTGCCTTCTACAGATGCACACCCTTAGGCTAGGCTTCACTTTGTTATACCCAAAACACTAAAACCTGTCTTATCTGGAGAAGTAGATCCAGCCTGCACACTTTTGTGCTGGCCAGACCCAGAGCCTTTGCTCTTCCTTGCATGGCTGCTCAGTGTTTCCACCCTGCTGACACAGGCACCCACAAGGGACTGCCACATCCTTCCACACCAATGCCCAGGTTCTCTCCACGGGGAGAAGCAGCAGCAGCCCAGGACAGCAGATGCCCACAGCGTATTTTTCATACCAGCAGCCCAAACTCTGGAGTGTGTAGCATGGGAACTGACCAAGAGGCCAGGCCAGGCAGCCATTGAGCTGGCTGCAGCCTGGCATCACACTTGCAATTAACTTTGGCTGCCTGTAATCTGAAGAGAGGACACGCCACACCACATCACACAGCACAAAAATCCCTCCAAGTGATACCAACCGTGCTTTTTATAAACTAAGTACCAGTTTCCGCTGCAATGCTTCTCACAATGAACTAAAGCAGAGTGCAAAATAATGCTTGGAACATGCTGATTTTGTACATATTGAGAATTGGGACAGCTACATCACAATATTTTGCTGAAGTGAAGTATTAATTGCAGGTCTGTGGCACTACCTCCTTTCTTTGTAGGAAATATTAGTGATATAATCTGTATCTGTGGTATGGAAACTGTGATTTGTTGAATAAATTTGGAACTATAATTTACTTAGTGTTTTCTTCCCCCTGTTTTTTCATTGCTTTTAGGAGAAAACCCTCCCACACAGTCAAATATTCAGCTGCAAGAAAATAGTCTGAAGTCATTCAAATCCACAAAGCAACTCCAGCTCTGGTTGCCTCCACATTTACAAAATTGTTCTGTGGTATTCTGGAAGATGCACAATTTTTGCAACAGGGTTTTGAGTTAGGAAGGAGGGGAAAATGCCCACAATTCCCTAAATCTTTCCATACTATATTTTGAAAGGAAGAAAGAAGAACTTAAATTGCTGCTGTATAAAAAGGAACTTCAATAATATTTTGTGTTAAAGGTGATTTTTTTTTTGCTTACATATGTACTCCTATCTGGTAAAGTCATCTTCATAAAGAGGTTCAAAAAGAAACTTCTTAGAAATAAAGATTGCCATGACAAATTATAACCAGCATTTTTCCATGAATCATCTCCACTGCATACAGTAAGAAAGCTTCCCAGAACCCCTAGTAGGTGACCAAGAGAAATATTCCAGATTTTGGATATTTTACTGCAGGGGTGGGTGTCCCTCTGTGGAAAGTCTCAAAGAAAAGAATGAATGTATGCTCAGAAAGAGAGGTCTGAACACAGTAAGTCTTCAAAGCTGTGTAAGGCTGCAAAAAGGACAGCAGTCAATGGTACTATATGCCCATTGAGAGTAAACCAAAAATTAATCAGCTTAATTGCCAACAAGGAATATCTAGGCTACACATCAGAAAAAACCTGCAAGGATGGGGCACTGGAACAAGCTCGTAGAGGATGATTGTGCCTTAGATTTTTAAAAGAATAGGCTTAGTAAGCTAGGACTCATCCATCAGGGATGGCCTAAGCGAACTGTTCTGTTCCAGGATGGGCAGCTGGATTCCACAGCTCCCAGTATCCCTCTGGACCTACATTTTGTTGACATTCGGGTCTACACATCTCCTCAGAGCAAAAATAGACACCCATGAGAAACCAGACACAAATCCCCACGATGGCTGAGAGCACTCCTGTGGAATGCTGTGTTCTCTCTAAGAACACAGACGTATATTTTTCTATACTGACCCCAAAACGTAGTGCAGGAAAACAGATATCCACAGAGTTGAACTCAATACCCATCTAACAGCAGCTAGGCATGGGTAAAACAAACATCAGTGGAAGAAAAGTTTCAGCTCTGATTCCAAGAGCAAAGCAGACACTTTCAAACAGCAAGCAAAACAGGGATCGTGTCATTCAGCCAGGGACAACCATTCCCATAGTACCATCAGAGGCAAGAAAATCCATGAGTGAAACAGGACAGCCAGCCCCACCAGTGACCACGAGTGCCATTACCTTGGTTACAGACTCACAGGAAATTCAAATAATTTGCAGTAGCGATGCACTGGAGATGATGAGTCAGAGACCCGTCTGGTCACGGAGCTTCAAATCAAGATAGAAGATCCCCTGGCTTCCTACTGAGCTCCTGATGTTCAAGAGCACCAGTTCAGTGTCCACAGGCAGCATGAATGTTTGGGATCCCTCTAAGTTTCTGCAGTTTGTACAGCAGCAGATCTCACCAGAAGGGTGAGTATTTCCAAAGATATTCCCCTGAGGCAGAGGAAAACATCTGGTACCCCCCTACAAAGTGTTCTCTGCCACCCACACATGGGCTGGACAACACATTGTGCTGTCAAAAACCTCAATCTGTTTTTAACAGCTAAGGGAAAACATTTCTGGCAAAATGAAACTTAACCTAAACGCTCCTTTGCCAAGTGATGCCGCCTCCTTTCTGGTTACATTTATGGGGGGAGGAAACTCATGAGTTAGAAAAATAAATTAGTAAATCAGTGGCCATTACCCCCCCCCTAAAAAAAAGACAGCTCTCAAATGAATTTAAGTTCTACCTTGTCTTGGTTTCTAGTTGATCTAAAACTTACAAACCTCTCATGTGAAAATGCCAGCAAGGAAGCAGGACACTGACCGCCTCTTACCACACAGGCACAAGGCGGCAGCAGCAGAGGATTTCCAGCCAAACCCCAGGGAAACCAGCTGTGAGAGTGAGCAGCTCTTCCCCAGAGAACCACAGAACTGAAGCCAACAACTCCCAGTTGCAGACAGATTTCAATTTTCAGGGCTGAGTTCAGTGAGCCAGTGTTTAAAACAGAGACTTATTCTTTTCTTGCATCTGGGGAAAGTCAACTACTTCACAAAAGGGAAAGAAAAGCTGAAGTGCCTTTGAGGAGACGGTGGTTCTGGTGTGCTGGCCAACTGATGAGGTTTGTTAGGGCTCTGCAGTCTTTTATTGCATCCCCATCCTGTAACGCCTAAAAGCTGCATCGCACAGCATACACCCAAATGCACACTATTATGTATTCCTGGGGTGTGGATGGGGTTATTTGTTGCTTGCTGCAGCTCCTCAGTGTCCCCTCCCCAGGCAGCATATTTCTGAAGTTTGAGGATGGGGAGCTGAAATTCCACCCATCAAGTCCTACCCCCAACACCAACACCTCAACACTGGCCTCAGTGCCTCTTGATTAAGCCTCTTCTTCCAGTTTTGCAATTGGCACATAGTCCCCACTAATATTTAAGAAAAAATTAAGATAAACAATATGCAATATAGCCCTGATATTTGCCAAAACAAAGATGCAGGATTGTAGCATTCAAAATCATGACGGTATCTTAATCCCAGTCCAGGGTTTCCAGAAACTACCCTGATGGTGGGAGACCAGACTGGTTTAGAGAGTTATTTGACATCCTGCCTTCCTGTCCTAATTTTTCCAGCTATCCAAAAAGAGTTTAATTAAGCCCTTCTGAAGGACATAGGAAGCTTACAAATGAACAATCAAATTATTGGGGTTTTGGGCTTTATAGTTAGATGACAGTTAAAGATACATGGACAAGCATGAAAGGGAAGGGCAGTGCACAAGCCTGCTGTTCATACAGATGCAAGATAACACCAGGCACATTGTACCACTGAACGTTAACCACCCCATCAAACAACAGGATGAGAGCACAGCCATATTGTAACATCAACAGACAATATTGTCATTCCCTCTAAATTCATGATTTCATGTACCTCAGACAGGGATCTCTGCATATCTGACTCCATAGATACAACCTGACATTGCAGATCTTTGTTGCATTAATTCCCTGTTATTGAAAGGATCTGATGTTATTAATTTTTACATCCATTCAATTTCATATGCTTTTCCTGACAATTACTTCTAAGACAAAAAAATTTTAAAATCACTGCAATTAAACCCTTTGCGATGGCTTCCAATTAAAAAAATAACAGTCAAAGCCATGTAAGAGAGGCAAACATTAATTAATAAACACATTCACAAAGCAAGCTCTAAACCTCTGACAAGACTTTGTCAGAAATACTCAATAGCCGTAAGCTTCTGTTGAAAGCCTCACTAGGTCAGCTTGTAAATCAATTCCAGCTTTTCCTCTGTAACTCAAGAAATTCTTAGGTACTTCCAGAAATTACAGAATTTGAAGAGGGGGAGGGGCAGGCCAAGGCCACAAAGCAGAGGAGTCTCACACCAGATTTCCTTGGAGCTATTGTGGTGTCTATCATCATTTAGCTTAAAAATCCCACACAATATAGGCCAGCTCAACAGTAATCATCATCATCATCATCAGTCCTCGTGTAGGAAAGGTGCCTGTCAAAGCAAAAGTAAATGGACAGTAGTTTGCTCGTGGCTAGAAACAAACCTTTTAAAGTCTAACAAGGGTCAACCCAGAACCACTCTGTGAGCTGCTGCTTTCCTGTTTTTTCTGTTCAGCCTGATCAGCTGGTGGTGGCTCCTCCAGATGAGTATTTTGTTTAGATAAATTGAACATCACACGTCAGGACACAACATTTCAGCCATCAAGGCCCCACACTGGGGGCTGGACAATGCAGCTGAGGCTGGAGCAGAGCCTGGCCATCTCCAGCAGCCCCACTCCCGACCATGCAGAAGCAGGGCAAGTTCTCCTAATGACCCAAAGCCCCACAGTGATACCCTTCCAGTGCTGGCAAATACTGACACAGAGACCTCAGAGAGGGAAGGGAGTATTTCATAGGAGATATCTTTAAGTTAGAGAGAAAACAGGTTTCTCTTTTACTTATGTTACACACAAATATTCAGTTGCCCTCCATCTCACTTTCCCTTTCCCTGCTAGCAGTATTTCTGTAGATGCTCTCTCCGATTAAAAACAACATATTTAACTGTCCTGTTGCATGCTCAGCTTTTAAAGCCAACAGTTCTTCACAGCAAGGCAGAAAATACAGTTCTATAACCACAGTTAAATAAATTACTTAAGAAACCATCCAGCTGAAATAGGTTTTCCACTATTACGATAAATTATAGATGTGATTTGTTGGCATATTAGTTACAGATGCATGTGTACCAGTCTGCTGGCCAAAACATTGCAAGATCAAAGGAGAAGCTGAAAGTGGACAAGATTATTTATTATCTTGATGAATACCACGCTCAAGAAGTCGTCATCACAGCCATGGGCTGTACCAGTACAGAACACACAGATACTGTCCTCACAAACTGAGTGCTGAAGCAGAGATCATGCAACAGATCCAGGTACAAGTCAAGGATGAATTAATGATTCAACACCTCACTTTTTAATTTCACTGTATTAAAGAAGTATAGTTAAATCTCTTTCACTTCATCATGCTGCCTCTGTCATCGTGTAACCATTATGTAAGGCAGTATAATTAAAAATAAACTTTTCACTCCCCAGCAGCAGTTATGCAATAACTTTTAATTAACTAAGATACTTCATGTTCAAGAGAACATTTAAGGAGTTTAAGTTATAACTCAATGCCCTTCCTCATAGCATCATTTTCAAATCCTCTAACAGAAACTATCTGCATTTTTCTTCTCATCTCTCCAGTACAAAGACGGTTTGTCAGGTTTTATTTGGTTTTATCTGCTTGCAAGATGCTGTCTCGGGGTCCTAAAAATGCAGGGACATATTTTGTGCAATCTGTCAGCAACTGTCTTCAGATGCAAGGCTACAGGGAGTTGATGAGCTCTTTTCTTATCAGAATGAGTCATGAAAATGGATTATCCACTCTTAATCCTCCTTACACTGGCAAATTTCTTTATTTGTTTTATACAATAAAAATAAAATAAAAGTTGAAATTGGCCTGATGAAACCATAGAAGAACAGTTTTCTCTTGGAATGCTCTGGCAGAAGAGAACATCACTGCCATTTCAGAGAGCCACAGAGCTTCCAGCACCCATTCCATTCTTCTCCAAAAGCAAGCATCTCCCTACTTCCAGGACCCATTCTAGCTCTATGGATGGTTTCCCCCATTACTTTGGGTTTTTGTCATGTCCTGTTCCCCCACATGATGTTCAGTAGCTGTGTTTTGGGGGTTCTTTAGGTTTTTTTTAAAAGTCACCTTCTCTCCACAAACTAAACAAACAAGAAATCATTTAACCTGTTTTCTTCACAAAACCAAAAAAGTCTTTTTCACCATAAAAGTCTTACGAATCTGTATTCGCTTGAAATGCAAATATTTTTCACAAAATTGTTCTGCTAATTTTCATGAAAGCCAGCACCTTACAGGATCACAACCCCCTCACTGAAACTCTCTTTCAGTTAAATCTCAGAAGAACAAAACCTGAGCTTGGGTAACCGCCCTTCCATTTTGAATGGGGATTTAGGAAGAGAAGTGTGAGTTTTGCTGCTGTTTGCTAATCCCAACAGAGAGAAAAAAGAATCCAAACTGCCTGAAAGCTCATCCCTGAAAATAATGTGATTTTCCTACAGGATTTTAAAAAATGCATCTCTTCATAGATTTGAGCTTAAAGAGGAAAAAAAGAGGTCGTCATACTTCTAACATATGGTCCATGGCCAACTTTTAGCGCAAAGCTGCCCCATCAGGCAGCAGGCTGATGGACAGAATGGAAACCAGGGCTTCTTCTTTATGGTTATTTCCTTGCTTATTGGATTTGGATTTTTAGCTTCACTCTGAAATGCTGCCATGCTACACTGAGTACGTAGTAGCTGGCACCACTTTAAAGGCCCCGGCAGATCTCAGTCAGCAAACCAGATTAGTTACACCATGCAGGAAGGAGGGCTTGTGTGTTTTGGGGAGCGACGGGGAAGCAGGAAGACATCCCGTTGCGGTGGCAAAAGCGGCACTGGTGGAGGGAGAGGGAGGGGAGGAAAGCAAGCCTGCTCTGAAATTTGACTTTCATCTCAGACAGCGTGCTCCACTTAACTGCACAAGGCCATTACGCACGGATACGACTCGAACGTCCTGGGAGACTCCGGCAGACTGCGCCGCACGTGAACGGTCTCGCTGCCAGAGCAGAAGTTGGTGTCTTGTCATGCCACATCAAATCCAGGTTAGTGAGCGCTGTCAGGGCTGTGGAGCAGCACAATCGGCGTCTGCATCAGCGCAGGCGGCGTCCTCCGGGTGACACGCGAAGGCAGCGGTGGGTGAGCACCTGAGCGAGCTCAGAGGGCAGCAGCACCGCTGGGGAACATCCCTTTGCTCCCGAAAACATCCTGCCACTCGAGGTTTCATCTTCCGCCCATATGAAGGAGGCTGCGCCCACCTCCAGGTCTCTGTGCCATTGCTATTTTGCCAGTCACTTTGAAGGGAATTTGGGGCCAACTGCTTCCTGTAAATTACTCCTTTCTCTGAAAAACCCGCCTAATGGAATTAAATGACGGATCTGTTTGGCCCATGGAGTACGTGAAGTGCAGAAATTAGATTTCATCTCAATCCATTACAGAAAGTTCCAAAATGGAGACAAATTTTCAGTCATAGGCTGATAAAAGTCATTACAAAAAATACAGTGCAAAAGTATGAAAGCCTTTTTTCCTTCCGCAAACCATTTTGAAATAGATGGTTTATTCAAAGCATGTAAGTCATTAAAGAATTATAAATGACAGCTACAGAGGAACTGGATAAGGAGAAAACTTTAATTATTTTAAAATTTGCTTTTCCAGTTTTTCGGATAGACAAGAAAAATCATTAAAGCAGAATCATAAAGATTACTCTGCAAGGAGGAAGAAAAAAAAGGTGCCTCACATGCTACCTAAGACACCAAACAAAGTTAAACATATTTAACAATATTCTATTCATTAAAATATAAATTTAGCTAATCCCCTTGGGCTTAAGAATTTCCAAAATGCAAACTCATGTGTCCTGGGCTGCAGCCAGAGCCCCGTGGGCAGCAGGGGAGGGAGGAGATTCTTTTCTCTGCTCTGCTGAGACCCACCTGGAGCATCCAGCTCTGGGGTCCCAGCACAGGAAGGACAGGGACCTGCTGGAGCGAGTCCAGAGGAGGCCACCAAGATGATCAGAGGACCATCTCTGATCATCTCTGATGATGGAGCACCTCTCCTATGAGGAAAGGCTGAGACAGTGGGGGTTGTTCAGCCTGGAAAAGAGAAGGCTTCAGGGTGACCTAACTGTGGCCTTCCAGTACCTGAAAGGAGCCTGCAAGAAAGCTGGAGGGGAACAATTTACAACAGCCTGGTAGGACAAAGGGATATGGCTTCAAACTGAAAGAGAAGATTTAGTTCAGATTAGGTTTTAAGAAAAAATCCTACAGCGAGAGTAGTGAGGCCCTGGCACAGGATGCCCACAGAAGATGTGGGTGTCCCATCCCTGGAGGTGTCCAAGGCCAGGCTGGATGGGGCTCTGAGCAACCTGGTCTAGGGAAAGGTGTCCCTGCCCACAGCAGAGGAGCTGGAATGAGATGACTTTTAAGATCCCTTCCCACCCAAGCTGATCTATGATCCTATGATCCCTAACCTAAAGTTAGGGAACAATCTATTCCCCCCTATCCTGTCACTTTTTTTCTTAATATTTCAGCACTTTTTCCACCAACAAAAGAAGAGGAAGTTATTTTATTATTTTGGACCTACCCCTTGGAAACGCTACTTCCTCAGCAGTCAGGTTTTGCTTAGAGCACGACTCTCTTCCCTGTCAAAGGACTGTACCCTGCACAGAAGGAAATAAAGGAATATCAAAACAATTGCATGAAATATTATGAATATTTGGGAATTGCACCACCTGATCAATACAAAAAAAGCATGTAAAAGGATAGAAACATATTAGGTCATGTTCTGGTCACAAAGCACTAGTTCCCTTTCAGCTGTGATCCTCCTATCTTTGCCTGCATCACCTCTGACAATGCTCTTGGTGCCCTCACTGACCATCACTCAAGGGCTGAGTGACAGTACTTGCTGCAAAACTGTCACCTCTGGCTTACACCTTCTGTACCTCCCCAGGAAGAGACATACGCAGCACACAGATCATAAAGATGGTCTTTCAGAACCATAACATTATTTTAGCATGACATGCACACAGAGTGCCATCTTGGGGCAACCTGCTACTAAGTTTCCCAGATATTTTGTCACTGTAGGAACCACAGACCGGGCTAATTTCAGCTCAGTTCTGCTGCATGTATTACATATGTGAATGCATGCTTGAGCTGTCTGAAAAGAAAGGTGGCTTTTTGAAAGAACAATCTATTCCATTTTTCTAAACATCAATGTAAAGGCTACCTGAACTGCCCAAAGCACTGCTGGTTTTTAAGCCCTAAATGCAGGAGCAAAAGCTCTGACAGCATTTGTTTTTTGTCAGATGATCACACATATATACACACCTGTATACTGATTAAATTAATAAAACCACAGAAAACACAGGCTGCAAGAAATCTAGCCTCTGCTTTTAAGAAGTCAGCTATTGCATGGGGGGGAAAAATATACAGAGCTGATTCTTGGAGAAATTACTAAAACTTAAAGCACTATATTACTGGCAGAAGAGCAGAGCTGCTCCTGCTATTCTCTTCCTGCTGTGGAGGCAGTGCAAAGCACCTGGTCTCAGGGCTAGGCTCTGCTCCAGTCCATGCAGGATCAGTCCAAAAGCAATGCCATGTCTTACCTCTGAAGTTCAGCCTTACCCCACGCAACTCTCAAACTCGTGTCTGACAAACACGCAAACCCCACCGACTGTCCCTCAGGTGGAGCAATGTGGTGGTACACAAGGGTTTCCAAGACCTGTGCTCTGCCCACAGGAGAGTAACAATCAAAAAATGACCACACAACACCAGCATCACAGGGACTTGTTAGACAGCAGAGAAGTAATGCTCTGAGGAGATGAAGAACTGCGTTGTAGTAACACTTCTATCCTTCTTACAATAATTTAATACCAACAGGAAAAAATACCAGCCCTTTCTATAAATGTACTAAAGTATTACTACCATGTGTGTGAAGGAGGGTTTTTGCACTTTCTTTCATTGCAGAGCTCAAATCTTGGCATGATCTCAAGTGAAAGATGAAGCCAGGGGTCTGCTGCAGAGCCTGTGTGTACACCACAAACCACCAGGCACCCTGGCGCAGCCCAGCCCCGCCGGCAGCTCTGCTTCTGAGGGCCAGGACCAAAATAACCCCGTGGGAAAACTTCCAGAGCCATTACCTACCCACTTTAACAAATTCAACTCACACTAATTTTCAAAGTACCCTGTTTTATTCACTGAATAACGAACAGGCATGAGGAAACCAGCACTGGAATTTAGAAGAAAGAGGTCCAGTGTTCAAAATCAGCCCTGATGAAGATGTACGAGGAGACAACAGACAGGCAACAAGAGAGGTTACAAAAGTAAGAATACATCATTTGTAGAACAGATACTAAAGCACTTTTTGCTTTCACACACAGGGATGGCATCTTTTACACAGCAGAACCTGCGCACAACTGTCCATACATGGAGCCTGAACAGCACAGCACTCATATGGGAAATGCCCTAGGTTGGAACAAGCTGGTTTCTACCTGCCAAGCGTCAGGCAAACCCAGAAGTCCATCTTTCTGTGCCCTTTCTTACAGGGTTAGTGCTTGGACCTAAAGAAGCATTGAGGAGAAGGACAGACGGGCTATGAACAGTCTCTGCAGCTTGACCACAAATCAAGCAACAGTGTGCAGAAGGCTGAGGGCACGAACGTTATCCAAGGGCAGCTACAGGGAGTCCCCATGTGGGTGATCTCCTGCCCACATGACTGAACTTACCAGCCATGAAAAAGTCGTAAGTATGGCAAATGAAACACAAACTGGTGTCTCCTGTGCTGAAGGGTCAGCAAAGGTCACTCAAAGGTTGCCACAGCACCAGACCAACTTTATACATGCAGATCTTCTGATACCCCAAAGCATATCTACACAGGTAGATTCCCCCAGGTTAAAGGAAATTTTTGTGCAAACCAAAATTACTCTTCTTGGTTCATGGGGCATGGGATGAAACAAAATCAATTTGTAATAAAAGTTCCAAAAGGCCAGCTGTCAGAGAATTCATTGAGAACAGCATTTCATGAGCACAGGTCCCTAGTTTCCTCCTACACCACCTGAGATCCTTCAGCCAGGCAGGAAACCACCCAATACCAACAAAAACAGTGAAAACAAATGGTCTCATGCTTTTTCTGGAGGCCTTTGCAGTAACAAGTGGGGCCAGTGCCAAGCAGAGAGAATGGATACTGGCAGCCATATGGTAAATCACTCCCTGACCTAGACGCCAGCTTTTTGGAGAGAAGTTTCTGCAGCCTGCAAAGAGAAAGTCAGGCCCCAGGCTTGCGTCATTCCACCCCTGAGTCATCCCACCACACAGATCCTCTCCCCTGCCATCACTCCTCGGCCTGGCTCACATAATTATTACTGCAGAGCTGCAATCATCCCTGTGCAGTCAGAGCAAAGCCGGCATCCCCACCCACAACACAGAGAAAAGAGCCACACTCGCCCCAAATTCAGCACCTGAACAGGAAACTGAGACCCCAGGATAAAAAGGGAAGGCAGGGAGGGCTCCCCTCAGGCTCCTCAAGGGATTCAGGCAGGGGATGCTGCCGGAGATACAGGATGCCCCACATAAAGGGGACAGGAGCGGGACAGAGCAGCAGTGGGGGATGGATAATCTCTGCCTGGCTCGTGCCTGTGACCAGGTTATGTCAGGTGCTATTAAGGCATGACGTGTGAGCACGCGTGCCTGAAACCCCACTGCAGACTGCTCCAGCAGCCTGGAAATGAAAACTCCTTTAAAAAAAAAAGGAATTAAAAAAACCAAACAAACACAAAACAACAGCACACCCTACGCAGCAGTTAAGGGAGAAAAACGTGGACCCAAATGTGCCCAGGCGAGAAAACCAAGGAGACCCACAGCTCCAAAACCACCCTCCTCCCCTGGGCTGAGTGCTGCTGCTGCTGTTTCATCTGCTCAGCTCCACCGCCCATCCATGTCCCCCGAAGGCAGAGCTGCAGCCGCCGGGGAGCTCTGCCGTGCCTTCAAAGAGCCTAAACTGGGTCAGCAGAACGGAGAGAAAAAACCTGATTAAAGCATGAAGAAAGCAAGCAGACCTGCTAGCTGAGAGACAGCAGAAGGCAGGGAAAGGCACTCACAGGCTCCGCATCTCCTTGGAGGCACAGAAAGACAAGGGCTGCTGGTCCCCCCTTCCACAACTGCAGGGAGGGAAATGCGTTTCACAGATCTGTTACGGGACTTAGGCAACAGAAGCACATTTAAGGATGGGGGAGTGTAAGTAGATAAGTGTGTCCCTCTGTCCTCCATGCAGCACTCTGCCTAGGGCCACCTTCACCCACATTTCCAGTCAATTTATTCTGACTTAAGCCAAGTGAAACAATTTAAATCCATGCAAATCTAAAACCCTTCATGAGCCTTATGGCTACGGTTTGCACCATCCTTCCTCGTGCCTGAGTAAACCCAGAGATGTCTGAGGAAGAGCCCCAACAGCTGCCAAACTCAAGCAGCATCTTTTGGAAGCAGTTAAAAATTCTAAACAGGATAAACAGGAGACCATGACGAGGAAGCTTTGTTTCTCTAACAGAGACTTCTGACCTTAAAATAAAACAAGCCGAAACCGCTTCTGTAGGTGAAGCACAGCAAATGGGTATGGGGACTGCCAAGTCCCAGGAGTGAGGAGGATCCTTAAGAAACACACGACTGCCGGACCTATAGCTGGGATAACATTTGAAAAGAAACAGAATTTTGCAAACCATGGAACTCAGAGCAGCTGAGAGCTCTTGCAGTGACCAAGGCGTTGCTGACGTCCAAACCTGGCGACGGTGGATAATAGAGACGTTGTTATCCCCTGGTACCACCAAAACCTCCAGAACTGTACACCCCCTCTCCCTGAAACCTAGCATAAATCTAACCTCGCTCTGGAAAACACCTTCTCCAAGCCACACTGCTGAAAAGACAAACAGGTTTTTCTCCACAGATGCTGGGAAACCAGCTCCAGATCCCTCTGTGGAGCTGCACGCCCACCACTGTGGTCTGTGGGCCCACACAAAGCCATCGCACCCTCGCCCTGACCGCTGGCTCCAGGGTGGGCTGTGTATTTGCTTAAAGACTTCCAATGAATATATCAGCTCAAGAAATCACAGCAGCACGGGATGGGTGGGGAGAACATTCCCTGCTCGAAAAAATCTGAGCTCTGCAACTGCACATATCATATCTAGATATTGTTGTAAAGACTTCTGTCTACAGAAGGGATAGGAGATTTGATCTAGTACACAAATAAAAATCAGAAATCTCTCCTGTCAGCCATGAAAAAGGCTATCAATAATTCATTTTAACAAAAAAGGAGATCAAAGAAAAATGCTGTGTTAGGTTGACATTTTGATATGTTGGTTCAGGATTCTTCTTTAATGTAATATGTAACAAACAGCACAGTTCATCTATAAATGCCAGACATGCTTGTAAATTGTTGAATATAGCAGGTCCTATTAATATTCACTTAGACTTTTCAAATTAATTCACTTTCACTGCCTTTACATCACTTTTACTGCCTCTACCCAGCAGTTGTAGGTCAAGTGGAGCTCTCAGAAATGCTACAGAGTTTCCAAAGATAAACTTTCAGATTTGTAACCACATTTCCATCTATTTCTTCGTGTTGCCCACCACACAGCCTAATGTCCAACCCAACTTGCTTGACTATTACGTACTTGCTCTGAATTGCTTCTGAAAATTGTAGAGTCAAGAGCCAGAATGAGGTGCTTGTGTCCTAAATCCACTGTCTGTGCAAGTTCACTCTCATACATTGTGGTTTGATTTCACTTACAATTTCCTTATGGGCATTTGGTGGAGTGGGTGAAGTACATTATACTCCAGAAAGCAGAGGCTTGCAATCCACAGATTTCAGTGTTATGTTGCAAGAGGTATTTATTGCAGTGGAGAACTGTTGGCAAATTTAACATGTATTGCTCAAGCTCAGTCGGTACTCCTTTTGCTGCACAGAAGACACAAGGGGACTCACATCTTCTAAATTTAAGCAGGTTAGGGCAAATTTCTTGCAAGATAAAATCCCCTATAAAATGCAGAAAATGCATTTTAACTCTCCGTGACTTATCTGTTTCAGGGTAGAGTAGAAAAATAAATACTCCTGTTGCTACATCACTTCGATTAAGGATTCTCTTTAAAGTACATTTTTAGGCAATATTCAGGCAGTTTTTTTAAAAACTATTTCCCTAGAGTAAAGTCCTTGATGGTAACAACCTTTTTTAGAGGCGGACACAGCATGTGCTGTCTTTGGAGGGAAAGCAGGGGTCACTCATGTCCTGAGCACGGCTGAATAGTACAGACTCTTGGATACAGACTTGTAGATCCATGGCTTTTCTATGTATTGTAGCTTTTAAATTACTATTTACATTGGCTGCTCTGTCTAGGAAAGAGCCGTAGTTTGTTGGAGGAGGCAACAGTTACCAAAAGTGAGGACACTCTAGATGGTAAAGCTGTTACCTGATCCAGATGATAATGAAGTTGGATCATCCTTGTTACATCTGGTCCACTGTGAACAGGAAGAGACAAAATTATGAGGGTTTTTTTTTCCACCAGGTGTCTGCAGCGTGCCATGCTGACAGTTGTGTCTACTGGAATCCTACGGCATTGCCGTATCTCCAAAAACAGGGATCACAGAATCGTGCATTCCTTGCTGGACTGCTTCTAGCCATGATGCAACCAGGCAGATTGTCCTCCCAGCCAAGGGGCAACTGCCAGAGGAAGGCCTCTTCCTCACACACTTCAACTCAAGGACTCCCATCCCCATGAACGCCCATTCCCAACAAATCCAATCCCCCAAACTCCCATGCCCACGTACAGTGTCTCTTGGTTCAGTGCTATTTGTAGGGAAGCAGCTCCAAGGACAAGGGCTTAAAGCCAGAGCCACCCACATCTCTGTGTCTGCCTGACTCTTTGGCATGCCTCAGACCATGCAGGTGTTGCACCATGTTGAGGAGAGGAAGTCCTGGACATTCCTGCAGATGATTGACCTGCAGGTGGGACCAGCTGGTCCCAAAGCTGGCCTTGGGTCTTCCCTTAATGACATGTGGAATATGCACAGGGAGTAGAAGAAAAATGTTAAAGCTAAAGACAGCTCTCAAGTCTTCCTTGGTCTTGTTTTTGCACATGCTAATAAATTTGTTAAATCACTTAGATGCTTTCGAAAATTTCAGTCACTGTTGGAATAATCCCCCAAAAAATCCCAAAAGAATCTCAAAAAAGCCCCTGCCATTCACTCAAAGAGCTACAGTGCAAACTACAAACCTCTGAAATGTGTTTAAAAAAGCCACTCCAGAGCAGGAGGTAAGGAATGGCCACAGCCAGCCAGCGACAGACTGACATGCAGCAGGGTCCCATCTGGCAGCATGAATTTTATTTCTGATTACAAAAAACACAGCCCAGCGGCGCAGCAGCTGGATGAGGATCTGGCAGCTCAGACTGCGACCCCCCACTAACAGGACAGCTCCCAGTCCTTGGGACAGGGGTCTGAAGCAGGTACCCTGCCCTGGTCCCAGCAACACCACCAAACAGAGGAGAACAGGAGCACTGAGCTGAATTTGTGGGGGTTTAAAGGCACAACTTTACATGAGCCTGACCACTCTCAGATCTTCACTTGTATCATGAAATCAGGAGAGGGGGGGAAAGCTTCCCTTACATGCAGTACGAGCACAAACACATTATTATGTGAAAGGCTGTACAAAGGTTAAGTCTTTAATCCCCTTAATCCAGACGACAAACAAACAAAACCCCAAGAATGGGATCCCAGAGCACAGCTGAGCGCTGCCAGGTCTCTTGCGGGGGCTCTCTATTCACATTGCTGCAGCCAGTTATGAGCCTCCAGCTAAAAAGTTGCTGCAAAGAAAATAGATGCAGGCATGGTTTTATTCCCAGTTCTTTAAAGCTTATCACGGGCAATTTGGCAGCCTGGGCTCATGTTTCAGTGAGAAGGGTTTAATCCTCAGGTCAGTGGTACCAGGGTTACTGGATTTCCAGGTCTGGCTGCTGTTGCCCTCCTACTGACTCTCGAGTGCAGTGACTCCTCTTACTTGTTACTCACACACAGGGAAAATTCAGATTCTGCTGGACAAAACCAAGAGTGGTCAAGGCAGGGGAAGAATCAGATAGTGACAGAGAGCAGCATCAGAAGATGAACTGCAGAGTGTTTGGGGCTGAGGAGAGCTCCTCCTTTGGTGCACCTTATGGAAAAAATTCGGGTCAGTGCAATGCATGCCAGCATTTGTACCACTCCCAAACCGTGACACTGTGGTAAGCAGACACCAGTGCAAGCACTCAAAGGGTTAAACGGATTTAGGACCTGACCTGGGTTTATAGAATACTGGGAAATTCTTCCACTTATTTCAGCAGGAATTGGGTCAGCTGCAACCATGCATCCTAAATGAACTGCAGGAAGAGTGTCGCTAATTTCAGTAGTAGTATTCATGCAATTCAAAGTAGCTGCGTGATTATTTACCTTGCTGAATCAAGCCTACAGGAAAGGTCTAAGCCAGTGAAATAAGCAGCACATTTAAAATGGCCCTATCCTTTCTGCCATACAGCCCATCACACGCTGGTGAGCTACCAAAGATGAGGTGCAAGAGGCTCTAATTTAAAACCACATTTCCTCTCAAAGTCTTTCTCATCTTTTCTGTATCTGTCTTACCATGTATGAGCCATCCAGTGCAGAGTCTGTCAGTTTAAAGAGAAGAATTGGTGTGCATGATCTAAAAGGTCACAACTTCAGCAGTACATAGACAAGCCAGCAGAAGAGTTAACAGCACTGGTACAGCCCAACCGTTGAAAAGAATTTCTTACAGTCTTTTTGGAAACGAAAGTCCCCTTTCTCCTCATTTTGGATACTCTCCGAGTTGCTGCAACAGCTCCCTAAGCCTCTCCCCACTTTGCTACAAGCTGAATTGGACCCAGTCTCACTCTGAGCAGGGGTCAGACCAGTCACACTGGCAGAGCGGCAGAGTACGTGAAGGCTGGAGGGCTGCGAGATGTTCTGAGCAGTCACTCTGGTAAGTATCAAGCACACCAGATCCACATCAACAATTCTCAGGGTGGTACAGGCCACCACTGCAGTCCTGCTCAATGTGTCCCCACTGCAGCCAGAGCTGCAGATCACACACAGAAAAGAAAATGCAAAAGGCAATTGGATGATGCAGATACAAATATGTGCAATCCAGCCTGCAAATCTCAGCCCACAGGGGTAGAAAAAGGAGAACTCAAAGGCTCCTACCCCAGCTGATGAGACCAACACCAACCAAATTCAAAACGATGTGCAATGGCATAGGCAGCTCCTGCTCTGCACAACTCTCTGTCTCTGGTCTCAGCAAATTCTACTAAAGCATGTTATCCATTTGAGATTATACCTGCAGTGAGAGGAAAAACTAGACAGGAGGAGGTAAAGAAAAAGACACTGTGCAGTTCCCCATTTGTAACTGGGCCCTGAATTACTGTCAGAACAAGGCTCCCTCTGCCATGAGGATGGCAAGTGTCTGATCTCATTCTGTAAAACTGCAAAGGTCAATGCAAAATTACAGCTCAGTTCTGGTTTCATTTGAAAAGAAAAAATTCCACGGTCCATTTAGATCATTTGGGAGCAGGCAGCCCTCTCCCAACTCCCAGCACAGAAGTCCCATCTGCCCAGTTTTTCACCCCACTTTTGCAGAGCTCAACAGTTGTGTTTCAAGACTCATTATAAAATCAAAAGAAAAGGGGCAATGACTGTACAGCCCAGAAAGGGTGAAAAGGACTATGAAGGGCAATAAAATCCCCTATTTACGTGGAGACTGCTCATGCCATACACTGTCAGGCTGCCAGGCTCCCTGCCTGCCTGAGTGCTGACAGCCTTTCCATCCTTGACAGTTCACAAGATCGTGGTCCCTGCTGACATTTCATTCCACCTACCAGCCTGGTTTTCCTGAGCCCCACCAATTCCAGCTCTGATCTCACAGCCAGTAGCTCAAGAATACGACAATTAAAGATTAATGTTATAAATGCATAGGAAGTCAAAAAATCCAGATTTTTTTTTAATGTCGTGCCAGACCTATTCATTTTTAAATCTTACCCTTGTGCTTAAAGACACCAGGCCAGGAGTGTCACTTTTCCCCAGCAGACTGCAAATGCTTTCTTCCTTTCAGCTGCCAGCTAGTTTTGTGGGCTTATATATTTTTCTTTATTTAATTATTCACTGTAACACATGAAACATTAAGCAGCTCCTTTCCATGAAGAAATAAGCACTGTTTTCCAATGACAACATGCTAAGTATCCTTAATAGCAGGAATAAGGAAATTAGTTGACTAGAACAAAGGGGGAAAGGGCAGGGAAAATGAGAGAAGCTTGGAGCAACTAGAATTTACTGACACAAAAAACACATTTCTGAGAAAATGGTCACAATTAGCTGATCCGGGAAATAAAAGCAAAAAGAAACAGACTTTTAAAGTGGAAAAATGTTTCCTGATATGACTTCTGGGCTACAATTCTTCTCTTTCTCAATACTGGTGGCAATGGGTCAGTGAGAAAGAAGACACAGATGCAATGTTACAGTATGTAACAGTTGTGTTTTCTTAATGGTGCTAAAGCCCTGATAGCTGTGAGAAATGTCTGTTCTTCCAAAGAACAGAAAGTTAAAGGCTGAAGTCATTAACAAAAGCCATTCCAAGCCACAATTTTTCCTGTGAAAGCAGGACTGCAAGCACAACTTCCAGTGTATGCTCCACTCATTTAATGTCTTTTGCAGCAGCAGCAGCAAGAGATGGTCTCATCAGGTTACAGAGCATCGTGACCTCCTGAGAGCACCCCACACCACTGCACAGCCAAGTCACCATCGATCCAGGATGGGACAAACCTGATGACCTTGACACGTCTGCAGGCTCTGATGAAAACTCCTCACTCTGCCCTTGAAAGCCTGGGCAGGATTGTGTGGGCAAAAGGATTTTTCCTGATTCTGGTGTTTATTTGTTGGGTCACAGAGGTAAAATTATCTCTGTTTGATTACTTAAAGCTGTTGGCTGTGGAGATAATCTGTGCATTAGCAGCTGTACAGTGGGTGGTTAGCAGTTCTGAATCTAGCTGGAAGCAAAGAAGTCATTTTGCACAGCACTTGAAAACAGAAAACTGAGCACACAGGACACAAGGCCCACCACAGCCCCATGCAAAAGGTGCTTTCTGCAAGGAGAAATCCTCTCATTTTCTGGTGACAAGGAAGGTGAGTGTCCAGCCGTGTCCTCCTGAACTCCCCCACCTCCCCACGGAGAGAGAACACCTCAAGCAAACACCCAGTGGAGCCTTAACTCCTGCAATTGCAACATCTGTCTCTTTATGCTTTCACAAAAGGAGACTGATTACCAAGAGCACAGCTTAAAACAGCAGGTCTCAGCAACTTTGTTTAAGAGCCACAAACTTGCTATCACAAAGCTAAATCCCATTAGCCTTGGGAGGAAGGGGGGCTCAAACCTCCTACCTGGGCACAGCTTCTCTGGGAAAGGTGGAACAATGCTCCTGTGGATAAATATTTGGAGAGCAAACACTGCTGGAAACAATGATCTAAAACTCTCCATCTGCTAATCCACCAAGCAGCTACTCCTTGCCCACTTGTGTCTGTAGGAGAGCCATAGCAAGCTTCTCCTTCCCAAGGCAGCATAACTTTGGTTTGCACATTTTTCTCTGAGGATTTGCAATTTTCCTCCTCTTACCTTCACTTTGTCTGCAGCTGCTGAGCTTTAGTCCTGCCAAGGAGGAGTGGGGGCAGTTTTGGGCAGATTTCAGGCTGGAGGATTTATAAAGCACAGACATCAAAACCAAAGAGCAGAAAACTGATAGAAGATAGCAAGGGATGTGAAACTTCCCAGGGATAGGAATGACAAGAAGCAGAGATGCATACTTGTTTTATTAAAAATCTGCATATGAAAGCAGAGGGGAGCATCCTCACACACAACAGACGTGCTCCGTGCTATCTCTTCACTTTGGCATGGCCTGAGACAAAGCAGAGACACACAGCTCATGTTATACTTTGAAGTATCACCTATAGGGGGTTTCTGGTTGTTTGGGATTTTTTTGGGAGGGAGGGGGTAGCAGTTTTGCCAACACTCTACATGTAAATGTGGTACACAGACACATGCATCCTGCACACAGCCACAACTGCACCCAAAGATGTGTAGGCACAATTGATAATATCTGGAACACATTAAAAAATTAGAATGTATAGTTCCCTCAGCAGCTGTACTACTTTTCTCAAAGTCTTTCCTAATTAGCATATATTGAGGAGCAACCAACAATCACAGACCCAAGGTCGTGTTTAGCTTCCTTTCTAAACAAGGCACAGAAAAAAATACCTTCAGCACTGGCAATGCTGCAGTCTCATGTGTCACAGAACTAAAATTTCAAAGAGTTTCTTTGCCATAAGCTCTGCACTTTTAATTTTTTTTTTTTAAATCACACAAATTAATCAAATATGGTGTATTTCTGGATTGGTCCACCACTTCTCTTTTTCCAACCTCACCTATTAAAATACTGCCTGACTTTGGGAGCCAAATTGAAGTAAATTCATCCCTGTTTATTTTATAATGCAAATTATCCCACTGAAAAATGCACATCAAGGAAGGCAGCCAACAGACAGCTCGTTTTTGTGAAAAGGGTGGGAATGGAGGACAGGGAGGCAGCCAGGGCAAAGAAACTGCTCAGGTTTGCAGATCCCAAAGGCAAGCATTAAAACCCATTTTAAGGCACTCCCAACATTTCCACTGCCATCCTTCCTGCACTTTAAAAGCTATCTCCACCATGCCACCGTTTTTTATATCATTTAGCAAATCATGAAACATAGTTTTATCTGCTCATTACCTGAAAGAGTTAAAAGTTACATCATCTTAGGATTGCTTGGTTTTGTCTTAGGATGAGAAATGGGACAGAGAAGGCAAATGTTTTATTTACGTTTCAAAATTGGATGTGGAAAGATTTATAAATTGATTAATTTTAATTAGTGTCCTCATTTTATTTAAGAAAAAAAACTAAAAAGCATGCCTTAAAATTAATGCATTGCTACCCTGAGTATTAACAAATATGTCAAGTCTTTGCTTCTTTTAAAGCTCCTTTGTTGCTTAGAGTTTTTTTATTATATATCAAAAGCAGCCTCTGATGAGGCTAATTTTCAAAATCCATGCTGGAACGAAGCATGGCACAAACATTTTTCTTGATTTTTAACAAGGCAGGCCCAATAAACATTAATCTCTGGTGTGAATGTTTGCACTGTGGCCTTTGTGTCCCATCTCGCAGCATGGTGGAGGCAGGTCCTCCCTCCAAAGAACCTCTTTGCTGTTTGGGAAGTTAAAACTAGGTACCCACCCCAGGACAGAAGCGATTGAACACTGCCTTTAACATTTGTGTCTCCTTGAACACAGTTGCTTCAAGTCTCCTTGAACACACTTGCTTCTCTAGTGGCTGTAGAAATTAGCTTCCTCACAGATAAAGTGCAGGTGTGGTACCTGGGAAGATTTTTAGAAGACCACATGAGACGTCTTGGCACTTGTGCTATATTTCATTAGGGCACCAAGAAAAATGGAGTCACAGCTAGGCCAAAAGTAAAGATTTTGTTTTTCTGGGGTTCAACAATCCAAACCCTGCCTACCTGAGTTTCTTCTGCAGATGCCAGGACAACAGACAGCAGCGATGCAAACCATCAGCCTTCATCTTCACCTTCTCCACACTGACAACCACAGACGTAGGTGTCTGCCTTGGAGGGTTTACTTACAGCACAAACCAGGTAAGAAAGTCTCAAGCCATTTGCTATCTCCAGGATACCAAGGCTCAACCACCTTATACACAAACTCACTTGCAATATTCACTTGTAATATTTTTGACACTTAGGACCGTCTCTGAAGGCATCCCCTCTTCTAAACATAAGAGTCCCATGAGTAAGCTCTCTCATCTGAGCTGCTTCTTCCTGTGTAAGTTCAACGAGATTCAGCCTTCCCCTACCACCCACACCACCAGCACCCACCACTGAAGTTCTCCTCAGCTCCCACTTGGTCACTACAGCCTTTTCCCTCCACACAGTTAATCTGACTTGCCTCCTCTACAGCCAGCACAACAACTGAATTTATTAATTTTAAAAATTAACACCACTCTATTACTATTTCTTTCTTCTTCAGCTCCTTGCAGCAAATATCTTCCAGTGTTGAACTTGACATGTGCTTTGGCTCTGCACACACGGAGGGCTTGGCCCCTCAGTCACAGCAGCCCTTTCCTCAGCCAAGCTGCTGAAATGATTTCCTGTGCTAGAAAGGGCTGGAGAGGAGCTCCCACAAAATGCTCCTACAGCTCCGATACCTCCAGGGCCACCATGAGCTGCCTGTGCTCACGCCACATGGAAGGAGGACCAGCACATGACACGTGGAGGGGACCAGCATATGACACGATGCCCACACCTACACAAACTGGGGGGCGCGGTCCTTCCAGGGAGAGGATGGGACCTCTCACTACCGCCACATTCCGCTCACTGTCTTCTTCTCTTCCACGTTTCTCCTGAGAGCTTTTACCTCTCTCTGCACTGCCCAAACATGTGGATGTGACTACTCTCTAGCTCCTGGCAGCCTGTCTTCAGACTCCTGCTCCTATTCTGGCAGTCCAAGAAGACACTAAATGAAACCCCCTGGCTGTTCTGGAGCGGGTGTTGCTGTTGCAATAGCCCCAACACAACCCGCCTGAGCATTTTAGGGTATCACAGCTGTGAATGATTGGCTTGTGAAGGAAGAAGTCTGGCACCTTCCTGTGCTCCAGCCAAACAAAAGGGAGGAGGAAGAGAGAGAAGTGACACTTTCCCCTCCACTTGATGAAAGCAAAATCTGATGCAGGAGGAGGGGGAGAGAAACAGTCTGGGCGCTAAGCCCCTTATTAATTAATGCATGTTTTGAAAAAAGAAATGCAACAGTGCACTCATTTCGGCTGGTTTCTAGGAGCTTTTGTGACCTTAATAATTCATGTTTATGCAAGCTGCTTATAATGTTAAGCAGTTGGGTTTTGTAGATTTTGTCCATTGCGTTTAACTGAGATGAATACATCTAGCTGTGAAATGAGGTTGGCCACAATACTCACAGGGAAGCTTTAAAAAAAAATTGAATGTTTTTAGAAGGGCAAACAAAATTCACAGCTTTGTCTGAAATAATTTTCCATCTATTAATAATACACACAATGTAAGAAACAGAAATTATTTTTTTTCCCAGATTCGTCCTTTCCCTTTGCTTTTCATGTTTTGGCAGCATTTCCAACACCATTTAATTGCTTCTCAAGCACATAATCAGGGTCTCCTGCCTGTTTTGCCTTTCTTCATAGCAACAGGAGCGTAAAGTGGGGATTACAAATACTGAAGTGATCAGGAAAACTAAGAGGCAGGTGGAACTCATATTTTGGGTATCAGTTTGGGCTCCTGCAATGCAGAGCAGTAAGTTGCAAGGGCGCTGCTAGCACAGGGAGAGGGTTTACTCTTCCAAGCTTGTGCCCATCACCCATGGACACACAACTCCTCTGGGACACCACTTCAGACAGTGGCCTGGACTGAGCAGCAGCTTATACCTGACCCACCAGGTAGCCAGAAGAAAGCATGCCAGCACCCTGAATAAGCAGCTGAATGACTTTATAAGTCTTTTCCCAACACATCAGAGATGATGATTCCTACACACGCTTCACTGAAACAAGCAGGTCTCTGAAAAAACCTGCATTCACTTCGTATCAACACAAGATAGGTCCGTTTTCTCACTATCCCTTCAAAATCCGGCCAGGGAAACTGAGAACCTGCTCTTTCCTGAGCACCTTCAACAAGGAGACAGGGACGCCGCTGTAAAGGGTCACCTCTCTGAAATGCTGGCAAGCTTGTGCACATCCCTGCCAAGCCATGTTTAAACTGGAAGCTCTTCCATAAAGACTCTCAGATGGTTTTTAACCTGACTTTGTTTAAACAAGTTCTTATTTAACAGAAACAGTGTTCATTTAAACTGAAATCACAGTTTGCTCCTCAATGCAAACTGCCAAAGTTTTACCTCCCAGCAAAAAGAAAGTTTCTGGGTGCAGTAGCGGAAGACCAAACTGTCCCTGCAGTGCCAACAGCATCATGAAATAAATGGATGTGGGAGCTGAAAGAAAAAGATGACTGTAAAAAACATGGGGTTTTGTTCCAGGTTTGCTCTGGCTTTAGCAGAACTGGGCCCCAATGGATCTTTTTTTTTCCCCCCAAATACGGGATGTTGACTCTTAACACAACCTACATGCACACTGACACTCAGAGCCCATACAACAGCCTTGAAATACCAACCATTTTCAGCAGTCAGTGCAGCTGGGCAACCTCCAGGCAATTACAGACCAAAATGAAACCAGGTGATTTTAAGGCAAATATTAGGTCTTCCATAGAAAACCTCAAGTTCAGTTTTGACAGACTAACAGTTCATTACAAATAAAAAAACAATAATGTAACCAGTTTTAGCAGCTTCCAGTAGTTCTTGGAACAGCTACCTCCATCCCACCCACAACAAAAAACAATGGATCCAGAGATCCCTATGAGTATGAGCCCGTGGCAGTATCACTGCCAGTCTCTAAAGTAATGTCCATTGTCTTGACTACCTAACAGTACATGAAGTTCAAAATATATTTCCTTGTGTACTTACATGACTCAAACTAATAGTTTTACTCTTTATAGATTAGATACCTAAATCAGTTGGCACCTAATCCAATCTCCATCAAATTTAAGGCTATCCCTTACCCCAAGGTAGGATTATCCCAAATGAACACTGAAGAGAGGACACTAAAAGATGTCATATCATACCTTCCAAACACCAGCTCTTCTTGCCTCCCATCAGAGAGATTACCCCTGAGCTATCATCCCATCTATAGGAGGTATTAAAAGGCCACAGATAAAATCAATAATATCAAAGCAGGCTATCTCCAGTCAAGACGTCCTACTCACAGGCTCCCTTTTTCCGAAGTGTCTGTACGCACTGAAAAGCGACTCCATTGGAGGACCACTCCAAACAAGAAATACCAATTCTAAACAGTTTCCCTGTGTTTCTCAAGCTGAGCTACCATTTCTGACACTTGCCTGCATCCACCAGGGTCAGACACACTGGTCTTCAGACTGACAAACTCGAAAAAATAGTTCATTTAGGAAACTTGCAACTGTGACACCTAAACCTTTCCCTACCTCCCAACCCAAGATGCACAGAAAAAGAGGGCAGCTGCCCCCTCTTTGGCTGTGTACAACCAGTGGTTTCACATCTATCACACTGGAGCAGTCAGGCTGCATCCATGCTAGGAGCACCACAGCCAGCCAGAAGACTCTGACAATGAATGTTCTTTTCTGCAGCTGTAACTACAGGCCATTACCTTTCACATAGATTACATTTAAAAGTAAATAAATGTACAAAGTACCAAATGATTTAGTGGAATGTTCTCCAGACAAACAATGCTATCTACCCTCAAGAATCAAAATTAATTGGAGAAGGAAGAATCTTTTAATTGATACAGCTCTGTATTGTAAAATGGCACCTGAGTGACAGGCAATTACACTTCAAGCAATTTCTATTATATAGTGTTTAACAGAACAGATACAGCAGGAAGGAAAAAAAAAAGCAAGCCTAAATACCACAAGAAATAAAATTTGTGTGCACTGTCTGTGTGATCAATGAAAACATAACCACAAACATTTGCATTACAATAGTGCAGTAAATAACAGCCTCACAGCTGAGACATTTACAGGCACATTAGTAAATACACTTTCACATCTCACAGAGAGGACAGCAATTTATTCAACCACCCAAAAAAGGCATCTTGCAATCACAAGTGAAGCTCTAATTAGGAAGAACCCTCCTGAAAGTAAAGCACAGGTGACCCAGCAGGTCTTTTCCACCCTACTTATCCCGAAGCTGTGATTCACCACACTTCAGACTACTCATGCACAGAGGTTTGAATCCTTTGATGAGCACGTGGACGTGGCCTGAAAGACAAGGCTGCAGGCGAAGCCTAGCCTATCACACCCTGCTCCCCAGAGCCCCACACCTCTCAGCAGCCACGGTGCACCAGCCGGAATAACTGTGCGTTTTGGAACGGTGCCACCCATTTGTTTGCTGCATTTATTTATTTCCAGCTGAGCTATGGGACAGATTTCCCATACAGAAATGCTTGTAGCTTTATTCAGAAGATAAAGAGGAGGACGTCTTTTACTCGGGGGGGGGGGAAGATGGATTCCTGC
This sequence comes from Oreocharis arfaki, assembly GCA_013398015.1. Taxonomy (NCBI): domain Eukaryota; kingdom Metazoa; phylum Chordata; class Aves; order Passeriformes; family Paramythiidae; genus Oreocharis; species Oreocharis arfaki. Next base: position 358,351 of record VZRR01003260.1, read on the forward strand.
TGGAATGGGATGTGCCACATGTCATCTCACAGCCCAAGCCCCATCATAGCAATGAAGACATTTCTCTGCTCAGCTCCTCACCCCAGGAAGTGGAGGATTCAAACACAACCCGTATGGAGGAAGGTTGCTCTGTGGTACAGAAGAATAAAGGGTGGGGAAGATGATTAAGAGAAGGGGAATATAATCTATGCTGCTGAGACCCTGGGAGGAAAACTGAAAGCTGGCCTGAATTCAGCCTATTTGTATTCCCAGATAAATACAGTGAGCATGTTCCCAGCAGAAACACCTGTGAGGAGGGCTTGAAAACTGGCTTCAAAACTGGAAACTGGCACTGCAGATCTGGGATGACCACACGGTAGGTAGTCATCACTCTTGAGAGTCCTTCAAACCTAGACATGCAGGGAAAACAGGTAGAGCATAAGAACAGGATTAATATTTTAAAGATGAACAGCTGGTTAAAGTTTAATACCTGTCCCACTTGTCATTTGAAATCCTTCACAAAGGCAACTGAGTTCAGATGAGACAGGGACTTTAGTCTTTAACACGCGGTCATTTGCCATCGAAGCTCCTGCCAGCCCTGATTAAAGCTGATGGGCTGACAGCCAGGCACTACAATGAGCAGAGGTGGCTGCCAAGGGTCCCATCTACCTCCTCCCCAGTGCAAGGGACACAAAGGAGCTGCACCATGTGCATCAGAGTATTAGGGCGCCATTAAGCAAGCAAAGCCTTCAGGGTTTGTGTTTTGCTGCAGACTTTGGGCAGAAGCTGTCTCAAAACCCAAGGATTCTGAAGTCTCTTTTCGATCTCTGTATTGAGAATAAATACCCCAACAGATCTCGGTCATCAGTTTTCACTGGCAACCTCTCTTCCCACATCCCTAGAGTGGATGGACAGCAGGATGGAGGCTTTGGGGGACCAAAGTCCCTCGCACTCTAGGTAGAGATCAGGTCCATGACCACCTCAATACATAACGTATATAATGCACCACCACGTCTGTAAGTCCATGGGACCCAGTGAGATGCATCCCAGAGTCCTAAGGGAACTGGCTGATGTAGTTTGCAAGACTCTCTCCATAATATTTGAAAAGTCATGGCAGTCAGGTGAAATCCCAGGTGACTGGAAAAGAGGAAACATTGTACCCATCTTTAAAAAGGGTAGAAACGAGGACACTAGGAATTATCTGTCACCTTCACCTCTGTGCCTGGGAAGATCATGGAACAGAGCCTCTTGGAAGTTCTGCTAAGGCACATGGAGGACAGAGAAGTGATTTGGGACAACCAGCACAGCTCCGCTAAGGGTAAGTCCTGGATGACCAAACTAGTGACCTTCCATGATGGAGTGACCACATCAGTGGACAAGGAAAGGGCTACAGATATCACCTATCTTGACTTTTGTAAAATCTTTGACATGATCCCCATGATCCTTCTCTTTAAATTGGAGAGAGATGGATTTGATGAGTGGACTGTTAGATGGATAAGCAACTGGTTAGATGGTCCCATCCAGAGAGCAGCAGTCAGTGTCTCAGAGCCACTGACAAGTGGAATCCCTCAGGGGTCCATACAGGGACCAGTGTGGTTTAATATCTTCATTAATGACAAAGAAGAAAGGATCAAGTGCATGCTCACCAAGTTTGCAGATGACACCAAGCTGAGTGACTCTGTTGACACACGTGAAGGACAGGATGTCATCCAGAGGGACCTGGACAAGCCCAAGAAGCGGGGCCGTGGGAACAAGGCCAGGTGCTGGTGCTGCACCTGGGTCAGGGCAACCCCTGGTATCAGCACAGGCTGGGCATGAACAGACTGAGAGCAGCCCTGGCCAGAAGGACTTGGGGGTGCTGGTGGGTGAGAGGCTGGCCATGCCCTGGCCATGGCACTCACAGCCCAGAGAGCCAAACGTGTCCTGGGCTGCAGCCAGAGCCCCGTGGGCAGCAGGGGAGGGAGGGGATTCTGCCCCTCTGCTCGGCTCTGCTGAGACCCACCTGGAGCATCCAGCTCTGGGGTCCCAGCACAGGAAGGACAGGGACCTGCTGGAGTGAGTCCAGAGGAGGTGACAAAGATGATCAGATGGATGGAGGATCTCTCCTATGAGGAAAGACAGAGTTGGAATTGCTCAGCCTGGGAAGGAGAGGGCTTTGGGGTAACCTAATTGAGGCCTTCAGTACCTGAAGGGAGCCTGCAAGAAAGACTTCTTACAGAGCCTGTAGTGACAGAACAAGGGGGAATGGCTTCAAACTGAAAGAGAGCAGGCTTAGATTAGGTATTAGGAAAAAATTCTTTAATGTGAGGTTGGCAAGGCACTAGAACAGGTTGCCCAGAGAAGCTGTGTTCAAGGCCAGGTTGGATGGAGCTGTGAGCAACCATATGTAGTAAAAGATGTCTCTGTCCAAGGCAGGCGGGTTGGAACTACACGACCTTTAGCGTTCCTTCCAGTCCTGGCCATTCTGTGATACTAAGACCAGCACATCCAGTAAAATACACAGCTCAGTAGTAAAGCCAGACTCTCCCCACACTATCGGGCAACAGCTTTTTCGCTGTAAGCAGAGAGGGAAGCAGGAGTGTGTTTCTTCAGTCAGATCGCAATTACTGATTTATACAAGTGTTGTATTTGCATACAGCTGGAGGAGTGGAAAAACCCTGCTCCAGCAGGAAACAAGCTGTCTTTTACCCATCTGGGAAGATGAGAGCATTGCTGAACTTAGAGACAACATGCAACAGGATGGTGGCACGGGTAAGAGGATACCCAGAGAAGTCCAAAGTATTTACAGAAGACCAAGCAGCTGGGCTGCTCTTGTGCAGATCTGTAATACCAGGAGGCAAAAGCAGGATGTTTTCCCTGGAAGGCAACAGTGAACACAGTGGGTTTGGCATCTGTTTCAGAAGGTCCTACCTCTGTCAAAACTCTGGACAAAGCCTGTTTGTCTGAGACTTTGCAAAGAGTGGAGCAAGCATCAAAGCTCTCCTTCGTTTTGTAGGTCAGGAAGGCTTTGGGTTTGGCAGGATGTCAGCTCACATGTATTCTGTAAAGTGCACTTTAATTTTTCATTGTAGCAGCACCTACAGACTTTGGCTGAAATAAATAATGAACCAATTTGTATTATGAATCCAGGAATCACTCTCTTCTGGTCCCCATCATAGAGAGGATTTTCTTCCCAGTGACAAGTGTTAATGCATTTATGCCCTAGTTTCCCACAGTGGGTGTCACTATTGAAGTGTCAGGAAGGAAGGTTAGAGCTGCTTTTTCAGACTGTTCCTGTCAGCCTCAGCAGTCCGTTTTGGATGAAAACATCCCGGCAGAACACAGCCTGAAAGAAAGCTGGATTTTAAACAGCACAGCAAAAGTCTTTGTGCTGTATATGATTAAAATGTAACATTGAATAGGTCTTTTTCCCAGTCTGAGTCAGGGAGGACGGCTCCACTGTGTAAAAATTACAGGGTTTTTTCGCAGAATGACAGAAGTTTCACAAGTCTTTAATGTAGTTAAGAGACCATTTTCCATGGTTTTCTCATTTTTCAATGCTGTTCTGTCTGACAGGTCCCCCAGCACAAATCCTGACAGGTACTGTTCCACTTGTGAGAGCTGACAGGGGACAGCTGGCCCTTCACCACGGGGAGACCCCAGAGTGGTGCCTACCTTCGCTTCTCACACAGCAAAAATGGCCAGAACCAAAACCCAGTGGGATCCAGACACTGTTTGATTTGAACCATTCTGTGTGAGTCATGGTAATTTTAATAAACACAGCTGGGGGGGGGAGGGGGAAGTCAATTATCAGAAGCAGCCTTACTGTAATTTCAAATTTTTACCAAATCATTTTAATACAATTCCATTTAGAGAGAAATTTAGATTAAGTGCACAACACAGTAAGTGCTGTAACCCACCCAGCTACTAACCCCCTTTGCAAACTGCCTAACACTACAGAGAAAGTGAATAAAATGCTGGCCAAATTGAACCATAATGAAATTAAAGCACAACAGCATGGCTTACAACAATGTTCTAGCAGCATCCTTGGGAAGCTGCACTGAAGAGGAGGTGCCATTAGGCAGGTAAAACAGGAGAAGTATTAGATTGCAGTATTACAGCTGCTCCCACCTCCCTTGCAGAGCTTTACAATGTCACAGCAAGGCAGCAGTATCAGTGTGCTGATACTAGATTAGGAGCCCTTTTTAGACAGAAAAGGATAATTATTTTCTCCTGAAGAGTACCCATAAATTAATTTTGTTCACCCAGACCACCTTTGTCATTGCTGGAAGCTGCTGCTGAGGGACCACAGACTCTGCCCTAGATGACACCACATCGCATGCAAATCTCCAGCTCAGAACAGTGGTAGCTGCACAAGATATAATGTCTTGTGACACGGCGAAGGTCAGATTAGACTATTTGACCTTCAGGCTAAATTTATCAATTCAGTGAAATATATTAATAACACAGTTTTTAATTAAGACAACATAATAGAGCAATACTGCTTGGTCCATTGCAGATCCGTATTAAAAGCACAATATTCATTTAATCACTTTTGCACAGGATCTAGTTAAAATTAGCCAGGAGAGCTGTTCCTGTAGCACGTGGGTAATAGAAGCAGAAAGCTGAGACTCACCAAAGTGAAGCCACTGCACTTCGTTACAGCCACAGCAGCCTCAGCAGGGCCAGGCACGCCAGTGGGGAGCAGCACAAGAGGGAACGCTCAAGGATCATACATGCTACAACTCACAGACCTTAAGGAACAAAATGCAGTTCATTACCCTGCTATTGTTTTGACAGAAACAAAACCCAAATTACTCATTTGCTGCTGCTATTTTCACTCCATCAGCCGTCGGGTACGCCTGAGTTGGCGCTGGACGCACTGCCCAGCACGGTGTAAGGCAGTGCCAGGCTTTCCCAGGCTCTGTGCAAGACCCAGCTGTCACAGAGATGGGGAGGGGGAGGGGGCAAATCCAGAAAAACACTCTTTTCTACTCCATCTCTGCATACGTTAATCTACGTGCTTATTCCTGTTTACATTACAAGGTGCATGTCATAAAAGAGCTTACAGGATGTGTACTGCAGCCAAGTTAATATTGCTGTTGGAGCCTCAGCCTCCGTGTTTCCTGACTTAGCATTGCCCAGTTAAAACTACTTTTTTTTTTTTTTAATTTAATAATTCTGCATTTATCTAATGGAATTTATTAGGGGTTTGAACCCATTTCAGGTAAAAATGTTACACAGAGCACCCACGAACACCTGCAGGAAACCCAGCAAGAGAACAAGTTCCATACTGGAGACAATAATAACACTCAGAAATATTAGCTAGTATAGAAATGTGTACAAATATATTAAAGAAGCTACTTTATGCAACAACATTCAGAACAGTTAAGAAATGTGCCTGCATTATAAGACCTTTTCATATACTACTCTGGCGAAACCCAGAGCTTTTCATTTGGGGCAACTCAGCTGTCCTTTCAGGAGACAAAGTGTGCTGTGTACAAGAACTATAATTAAAAAAAAAAAGGGGTTTTCCACAGATGTCATGACTTGGATTTTAAAGGCAGGAAGCATTTCTCAATGCTTGTGCAGATGAGCTAAGGCAGATGGACCTTATATTAAAGCCTTCCCTACGGCCCAACACAAGCATGCACTCTTGCACTCAGCCGAAATCCTGCCCAGAGATGTTCCCTCTTTCACAAAGCTACTGAAAAGCTAGAAAAACACCCATGGCAATATCATGAAGATACGCAATAGCTTTTAAATTTGACCCTTACAACATCAAGGTTTGATGTCACCAGCGTTGCCAAATAACCCCTGCAGTAGATACCTGCCACGCAAGATAGCTGCAGCTCTCTGCATTCCTAGGAAATCCTTTGCAATACCACTTGGACTCTGACCTTCTCTCCCTACTTCAACTCATTTGAGAGAATCAGTGTCTTGATTTCTGCGCTGGGAATCCTGGGCATCCCTGGCTGGACCCAGCCCTACTGTGCCCCTGGCAGAGCTGCTGGCAGCTGCCTTTGCCAGAGCAGGAGCTGGTAAACCAGACTAAGCATCTACTTACTCATCAAGTTTTTTAGACTAGCATTTCCCTGTCAACATTTCAAAGGGAACACAGAGAAGACCTCATGCCATGAAAACCAAAATACTTTAAAAAAAAAAAAGAAGAAGAAGAAAAAAGAAATCCTTCCCACTTCCAAAAAATGTTTGTGAGTTTTGTAAAAGTTTAAAAAAATAGGTTTCCTCCAGGCTAGGTGCTGAATAATTTTAAAGAAAAAAAAATACTTCAAAGACACATTTTCCATTCTATTTGCATTCAGGCATTTTGTTTTTCGGAAAATTATTAACTCAGTAATATTGCAGGCTATTCTTCCACGCTCCGTGAGCTTTGGCTACCCAGAAGATAATTCATCGAGTGCAAAGACCCATGCAAGAGAGGGAGAAGGCACTCTACAAAAGTTTGTGAGTCATCCCAAGGGATTAGCACAGTATTTGCAAGGACATGCATCCTGCACATGAAAGTGAGAGTTGCAGATGGCATTCAGGCATTGTAGTTTGCTTTAAAATGAAGGCAGAGGAACTTCCACTGAGGCAGTTGAGCACTCTGCCTGCCCACAGCCACTCCGGCTGCCCCTCTGCCAGGGGTAAAACGAAGCCGAAGCCCAGATGTCTCCACTAAAAACAAGAGGCTGATGCAGGGACAGTGCTGGAACCGGCTGCCACTGCACTGGTCAAAGCGCACCAGCGTCTTGTCTCAATCCCCCACAGACTCGCACAGCCCCCAGGGATGAGGCACTGAAGGCGGTTCCGGGACGATTCCTCTCCCAAGGCTTTACCGCGCTCACTCCCAGCCAGCAGCAGAGAAGATTTGACAGCCCGCTGAGAGAAATTCACGAGCGCTGACGTTCATTAAAACGATACCGAGGGAAAGCACTGAGGTTAACGGGATGGGCTATATTAAGCCCACTTACAGCTTTATGACACCTTCAAAGGGGCACCAGAGCTTTTTACAGCCACGTAGAATGGTCAGATAGTTACAAACTGAGACAGGTTTAAGAGAGTACCCCAGGCCACCCGAAGGAGAGGCAGCACAGTTAACTTCAGAGTTTGAGGTCAGCTCTTGATGTTTTCCTCTTACATATCTCGTCCACAACTGCTCCCGGGCTTACAACACTGCATATATCACAGCCCGCTTTGTGCGAGCAGAAGTATTTAATGACACAGAGAACTACCTTCTGATGATTAGCGGGGGGAAATCGGCCACACGCTCCATGCTGTCTGATTTTATTAAACTGCTGCCTACAAGGAAGGGGGGTAGCTGCTGTTTTTTCTACAACGGCAACCCCTCTTCCTCACCTCCCCGGGTCCTGCTGCACTGCAAGACTGTAACAGGCACTGTCACAACATGACCTAATCCACGGCGCGGGGAGATAGGACAAAGTGTCACAGCAGGCGATGGAGCTGCCCCTCGCCCCCCAGGCAGGCACGCCGGGATCGGCAGAGCGAGGGCTGGTCAGAGACCCTACAAGCACCCCCATATCAGGGGATGCGGCCAACTGACCCCCAGAGGAATGAAACCCCACCAACCCTGGCAGGACGGACCCTATCGACACCTGTCCCATTGACCTACAGAGAGATGGACCCCACTGGCCCTTGGGCATGGACCCATCAGCCTCCTGGGGATGGAGCCCCCAAGACGATTGGGGTAGGCATCCCCCTGAGCCCCTCCAGAGGAGATGCGACCCTCAGTCCCCTGAGGATGGAGCCCCAGAGATCACGGGGGACGCACCCCACTGACACATGGAGTGGGAGCTGTTGCCCCACAGAAACAACTCTGGGTAAGAGGAAGAGCCTCAGCCGCAGGGTGGGGAGATGTACCCTGCCCTCCCACAGGAGACGGAGCCCGCAGGGAACGGGGGGAGGCACCCACGACCCCCGGCAGATGCAGCCCGGGTGGCAACGGCGAGGGGGCTGCACCTCACCGTCCCTCGGGGCACGAAGCCCCCGGTGCCGATGGCGGGGCGGGATGACCACAGCGACCGCCGGGCGATGCAGCCCCCGCGTCCCGCTGCGGCAGCGCGGGGGGAGCGCCCAGCCCAGCCCAGCCCCGCGGGAGCGAAGC
>VZRR01003260.1:366508-405248 GCA_013398015.1 Oreocharis arfaki
GGGCGGGCGGGGCTCCTCGCCCTCGCCCTCGCCCTCTCCCGCCGCGGGACACCTGGGGCCGGGCACGGGCGGGGGCGCGGACGGCGCTGCGGGGGCCGGCCGGCGCTGCAGGAGCTGCCTGGGATCTACGGCCCCCGCCGAGCAGGCGTTGTTCTCTGCCAGGGTTTTAATGTTTTCGGGCACATCGGGATTTTTCAAGTCCTTTAAACGCTTTCCTTGTATCGCTTTTATCTTCGGTTCTCGCTCAGCGGGCAGTGCTAGTTCCAAGGATGATTTAAATGAACAGTGAATTACTCTTTTTGAAAAAACCCTAAACTGATCCTTTCTAATTGTTTAATAAAGTTCTTTTTCTTTTTATTTTCCTAGAAACTCTAAGATTATTAAAATCAAACTGCATTCTGAAATGTTTATTTGCTTTCTTAGGTTCACTTTCCTTAGGCAGTGCAAAAGGGAATGGTCAGTGTCTCTGTTTTCTTTCAAGCCGGAATCCTTTCCTGACTCATGCCCCTGTACAAGGCTCAGTGAGTGTGTTTCCAGCACTGCTGTTCTAAAATTAAATCTAAAAAAAAAAAAAAAAAAGAAAAAAAAAAGAAAAAAAAAGAGAGAAAATTCCAATCAACCAAAGTGTCTCTAAAGTATTGTCTTTATTAAAGACTCTGTCAGGTAATCACGTTACAATTTGGCCCAGATGCTCTGCCTATCACTTCTTTGAAGATGATTGCTCGTGATGGCAATGTCTGGGCTGATAACTAAATCAAGCTCAGCGTTTAGAGCAGAAGGTTGTCTAGAGGCACTTGTTGCAGTGACAGGCTCGGCACGAGGTACCAGGCAGTGCCTTAGGACTCTTCAGCATGGGAAGGATGCTGTGAGCTGAGCTAGATTGTTCTGTGAATGCATAATGCTTCCGTGCAAACAGAACAGTACTGCAGAGCACAGCCCTGACCACCCTCCGTGCAGAGCAGGGAGGTTTGCCTGGTGTCGGCCAGGCCATGCAACGAGAAAAGAAACCCAACCCCTTTCACAGTGATGAACCCCAGGATGAGGTGCAGAAATACAGGCGTGTGATTCCTGTCGGTGACCTTGTTTCTGTGAGGGAATCCCAGGCTCATGGAGCAAGCCATACCAGCTGGGACTGGCGGGAGAGCAGCTCCCTGCGGGTAGAGTTCTTTCTACCAGCGCTGCCGGCAAACACGCTGACACCTCACCAGACGTCACTAACGCACAGTGCTCAGGAAGACCTCGTCCCACCTTGGTTTTCCCCTGCATCTTCACACTGAAGTGTGAGCCTCAGGGACGGGGTTAATCCAGCACGCAATTCAATGAACTATCAGTGACAACGGATTTGGGGCTGCCACCAATCAAGACACCGTGTGGCTAATGCTGCCCTGTGCCCCTGCCGGTGCAGTCACAGGGTACCAAGGCCTCTCTAAAAGCACTGCAATATCAAACTAATTCAGCCCCCATTTGTGAGTTTCCCCCCTGTTTCTAGGAACCTGCCTGTGAATGATGCTCAGTTCATTATTTATCCCCATGAGAACAGACATGCTTGCAAATCACTCCTCTGTGCTGCCAGGTAGCTTGCTGGAAATGGTGCTGGCTCACAACAGCAAGATGGATGATGGGGTGAAGCAGTTTGAGAATTATACCCTTTGACTCCCCATTTCAAAACTGTGATTATGTCCCGGTGGGACATGAAAAATTCCCAGAAGGCCCATGGCACCCAGAGTGCTGAGCCCTTATTTCAGGGGACAATTCTCCCTTGTGATCAATCCTGCTGGGAAATCATATCCAACAGCCATGCAAATACTGTGATTAACTTCAGCAGCAGCAGCTGCTGAATGGATCAGAATCACCAAAGTACACATCCACTAACTTCTGATTATCCATTATCCTAATTTTTTAAAGGTCCACAATTCCAACCTATTTGTACAGCTCACTGTTAAGGCAGGAGAGAAGTTTATGCCTGAATCACTTCTTATTCAAATCAGAGCAATTCTGTTCATTTCAGGGGTTACACCAACATAGAAATGGCATGGAAAGGGATGGCTTTATCTTTCTTTCCTCCCATATAACAGTATCACTTAAATCTCCCTAAAGTCAGTCATGTCCGTTTCCCCCATTTTCTACATCAATTGCAAGATAACAATATAAAGCACTGAAGGCTGGGTGCTCCTGCTGCAGAGCATTTGGCCTCTGGCAGGATTACCCGCTGGAGTCAAAGCTGATGATCATAAACAATGTCTTTTACTAAGCTTTCATAGGCAGCTGTTGGCATTCTGTTTTGTAATGTAAATCAATCACAGCTTATCTCTTCTGATTTCAGGCCAAAAGGTGGGAAAGATACTGTGCTATATGTGCTAGGTTTATTCTGAAGATCTCTATGGAAAGGTCAGCTTTATCTACCAACAGAATCAGTCATTCTGGAGGCTGACAGCAATGTTTTACATTCTCCTGTTACACATCTGAGAAACACTGCTTTTCCTACTGCTCTTCCTGAAAGTCATGCACCTCTTATGCAATGTGATCATCAAAATCCTAATTAAATGGGGTTTTGTGAGTATGGATCTCCCAACATTGATGTATAGGAATTGCAGTACTTGTATTTTGCAGCCTGGTCAGATGTTGATAGCATCAGTAGCATTCTGTGTTTTTCTCAGACACCAGCTGAGTAGAGATTAAATATATCCCTTAGTGTCTTTCATACTTCACCTCCCAGAGAGTGCCCAAAGTCTCATTTTATATTGCTTTAGATAAGGGAAGAATGCTGAAACTAAAACAGTTATCTGTTCCTCTGGACCCCAGAGGAACCCCCAAGAGGTTCTGGAACCCAAGGAAGAAGAGAGAAACCAGAAAGCAGAGAGAAAGATCAGATTAGACCGATGGAATAATATTCAGCTTTGGAGATCCAAATGCTCCTGAGATCATGTAACCTTGTGTGGCGGTATCAGCAGGGCTGAACTTCAGTAGCATATTTTCAGAAACATGGAGTACTTTCAGAGTTGCTACACAGCAGAATTTTGTCACCCTAACAACATTTTATCCCAATGCCATCTTCAGCAATCTGTAATTTTGTCACATTTTCCAAGAGCAAGCAGGATTTTCTGCCCTGACCCGTGCCACCCTGGCAGTGTCCATCTTCTGCCAAGCTCTGGGGATGGCTGGACTGCATCCAGCAATTCAGGCAGATCTGCTGAGCTGTGACCTGCCCTCAGCTCTCCCTGAAATCCCCACATATGGGGGCTTACATTATTCTGAAGTTTTCCTGTAGCTGATTAGATGGGCCTTTTTTAGCGGCTTGGGGACAGACTGTCTAGCAGTAGGTACAGAATAAAGTGTAAATGAAAAAGCACAACATCGTCATATCCAGGTAGGGTGCACATAATGCTGCCACCACTGACAGCAAAAAGTGGGGCAAGAAGTATCTGGGACTGATTAACCTGAATTATGACTTTCCCCCAGCAGCTTCCGAATTTCAGGCTGTGATTTAAAAACCGCAGCGTGAGTCCTGACGCGTTGTGAGCTCCACTAGCAAGACTTGTGCTTTGCTGTGTTTATGGAACAAAACTGGTACCCTTCATCTTTATTATGATATAATAATCTTCTCTCTCATCTTATATCTGCCCTTTACTCAGACTCCCCCGTGGACATAGCTGGTATAAAATAGACCAAGGACAAACCACCACTGGCTGTGCTATTATAAATTCTGTTCACAAGGAGGCTAAAATGAACTATTCTACATAGAAAAATTAACCAGCATGATTACAGTAATAACCTAGAGTTATCATGGTCCTCAGGTGGGCACACTGTTCCAATTTTATTTGGAAATAATTACTTCAAAAGCAGAGCAATTTTTCCAGGACGCTGTCTTATTTTGAAGGAGTGTATCCGTGCTGCTTCCACTGCAGCAGCAGTGACAGTGATTTTCTTTGCATAAGCAAAGCCCAAGAGAGGGAACACATTACATATGTCTCCTCCATAATGTGCTGCAGTAAATATGAGACTAAAAGGGCTGAGAAAGAGAAATCTTGGAAGTTAGATAGAGCCTTGCACAGAAAGTGAACAGTCACGCCAGGCTTGGAGCCACAGTCGCAATTTGGCTCTGCGCAGCCTTGTGTCATTTGCAACAGTGACACTTCACTTTGTTCCAGCTTTAATTTGGATCATCAGCCACAAACGGGAGCAGCAATAATGAAAAAGCAGTGATTCTGATCCAGTATTTTTTCACTCCTTTCTGCAACCCTACTGCATCTTTACAGCAAGGGGGAAAAACAAGCTTAAAGCTGTGACTCCATCAGCAGGGATTTCTCTCCATTTGTGTCTCTCCTCGATATTCATAGACTAACCACAAGCCTAACTAGGATGTAAAGTTCCCAGATGCAATGAATTTCTCCCAGAGCACAGAAGTGGTCAACTCTTAGGAAGTGTTTAGTTTGAATTAGCATGAAACAGAAGCATAACTGCCTCAAGCATACGGGGTGGAGAGGTAAAAGCAGGAAGCAAGAGGGCCATTATCAACAAGACCTAAAATTTAAAATGAGAAAATATATGCTTAGATGCGTTTATTCTATATTGTTCGTGGATATCACACATTAAGTTTTCATTTGTTGCAAAAGTCTAAGATATGTACTCTATATAAACACTATAAAAGACCAAAGTCAATATTATGAATCAAAGAGTCTCAAATTCAAACACTCAGCTACAACTCTTCATAGAAATATAAATTTTCCAAGCTCCTGAGGGTAAAAGCCTTAGATCATTTTGGTATATACATAAGACACAGTTCTCTAAAGACCCTCTTCCATGGAATTCCAAGATCAGCACTTGTTTCAATTTCAGTGATATAATGTATCAGAGGATAAATTCACCCACTGGGTGAACTTGACTGCAGACAAGAGACCAAAGAAATAGATATAATAAATTCTAAGGTTAGAATAAATCAGTCACTAGAGATCTTAGAGCTTCTCATCAAGGTAAGATTTTTTGCTAATTTGTTTAGCAAATTAGTCATCCCCCTTTTTATATTGTGCAGTGTTTATCAAGTCAGCTCTGACACTGTGTTTGTTTTCCTTTGATTTCTATTATTAGGTAATCAATTCCTCCCTTTGCCTACAGCAGTGCCTCTGTGCGTCTTAGAATTCATTAGGTTTCGTTGTTAAATATGTGGTCACATTTATAGAGTCATTTACCATTTCAAAAGCACCTTCAATTTGAACTTCATCTTTGCACAAGAATCTTTACCTGCTCATAGCTATAGGAGGAACGAGAATGTTTTATTTGCAATAGTTGAGAGTGTGCTGTCTCGACAGGATGATAAGAAAAGCACTGATTGAGCCCTTTCTGCACAGAACTGGCACCAAGGAGTTATCAAATAACTGTGCAATAGATACCAAGCCTTGCTTAAACATTGCCAAAGCAATCTGTCAGCAGGGAATGTCCACAGCCTTAATGCACAAATAGGAGAGGCAGTGCCGAGTCAGTATCACGTTAATCAAGGCCTGTGCAAAGAGAAGTGTTTTAGGAGATTAGGGTGTTCTGGAGAAGCACTGCCCCAAGGCTACCCAGCTGCCAGCACTCCCCTGTTCCTGGGTACTGGCACTGCTCCTGCTTTCCCTCTGCTTTATCCAACACGGGCTACAGTCCACCAGAACCAAAGGGATCAGCCTGATTTTGTAACACAAACAACCAGTCTGATGTCCTCTCCTTGCAGGAAGCACTTGCCACAGACAAATCCCTCAAACAGTCTACTTGTTTTTCAATAAAATGCTTGTCACACATGTTCATCATTATAATCCTTTGCAGTCAGAGAGTACCATTCATCTGATGAGCTCAGCCTACAAATTTAGCTTGAATCTGGTCTGACATCTGCCTCCAAGTATGCTTTGATTTGAAAAATCACGTTAAAACCCAGCCTAGATTTGTGTCTTCTTGTGCATGTGGGTCTCTGTGTGCCTGGACACATGGATAGAAATTCCTAATATTTCGGTGCAGTTTGAATGAGTGCTGAGCACTGCAGGCCATCTGCCAGTAACTATTTTTCTAAACTAGGAAAAAAATAAGAAAGGAAGGGATATTTTAAAGCTTCTGCTCACAGCAGCAGTGATTTTCTGGAAATTCAAGCAGCTCTGAAAGGGATGTACCAGTTCCAAAGGCAGCTCTCACTCAACAGGTTTTTGAGTTCTCTGTAACTCTATGTCTTCATATTCTACCATGTCAAATAAGGACAGAAAACCTACATCTTCATCTATCCAGGGTCCATATGGCAGGAGCCTGTCCAAGGCATTCGGAATCTCAGATGTAAAGTGCTGAAGAAAGGAAAAATCATCTTGTTAAGGGAGGGCAAGGCAGAAATTAGGTGCACTGTCAGATTGTCTTAGTGCATAACGAAGGTCCCTGTAATGCTGCATACAGATATTCAATATTCAGGAGAGACTTTTTAGTTTAATCTGTCAGTTTTTAACAGTATAGTATATGCAGCATCCTCTTTTATTACTATGTTTTGTTCCCACAGGTTTCTCCCCAAATTCTATTTGTTACAGTTAGAGATCCTTCATCACAAGACTTTTCTGGGAAAACAAACAAAATAAAAATACAACCAGAAGCACAAGCATATCACTAGATACCTGGGCTGTAGTTAGTATTTATCAGACTCCCATTGCACAGCCACAGCAGCCTTTCTGAACCTCTTTTCATTGAGGCATTTGCACTGTAACATTTGCTTCTGTATTTCTTCTACTTAATCGTTAAATACTAACAAACAAACAAACAAAATCCCCAAATATAAACATGAGGGTAAAAAAGAGAGAGAGAGATCCAAGGCTAGCAAGATGCTAACTGGCTAATGGAAAAAACTGCACACTTGAATTCTGTAGTCCTCAGAGCATGTGATATGGAGACTTGTGAAGCAGCAAAAATCTCTCATAAGAGCTCCCAGATCTTCCCTCAGTGGTCATTTCTAGCAACCTATATTTGGTTTCCTTTGTTTGGTAAAACATGTTGTTATTCAGCTTAAACTACCTGGGGTCTAGAATTCTGAAAAAGTTAATAAAAAATGTTTTCTACACAGTTCTATTTTTATATCATATCCAAAGCACTGCAAGCCAGAGCTGTTATTGCAAATAAATGTTTTTCTGTGCCATTGAGACACAGGTGCGTTGTAACAAGCATAAGAAATCTAAAGGACCCGTGAATCAAATATATCATCAGAAATCCTGATAGAGAGGAAGAGACAAAGAGACAGACCTAGAAAATTAAACTGCTACACTGGTCCTGAAGGACTGCAATTTACAGCGACAAAAAATGTCCTTGCAAATAACATCATCAAAAAACTTTCAAGATATGAAATGTCAAATACTAACACAATATTGCTAAATATTCCCCATACAAATCCTATTTCAGTGACATTAAAGAGTCAGAAGGCAGAGAATTACCATCCAGGGAAGGGAGGAGTGAAGATATGAAGAGAGAAGGGTTCAGCTGTGGGCCAGAATCAGCAGCCCATTAGGCTCTCCAGCCTGGTGAGTTCCCACATGGAAGTGAATCAGCACAAAAACTGTTTATATTCCTATTTCTTTCTGAGAGTGGGAAATGAACGAGCCTTCTACTTATCATGAATCTGTCAGGTTTAATGGAAGGCCTAGTCTGATTTTGAGTTAATTTGCTTGGAGCAAAGGAGCCTAAGTGCCATAAACACCACGAGTATCAAAGGGGTCTAAGTGACACTTGTGTGATCCAAGTGGCTGTCACACAGGCAGCCAAAGGCTTTTGCATCAGCTTCTTTCTATTTTTTTTTTTTTAAGACTTCCTTCCCAGTGTCAATCTGAACCTGGTGCCAAAGGGATGCAGGGACACCCAGGTGCAAACCCCTCACTCTCCACCTGCACAGTGCAGCTCAGCCAGCAGCTGCCCCCTCTCCACTGCTTTGCAGAGCTGCTGCACCACAGATCTGCCCACAGGAGGGGAAAAGGCAACACTGCAAGGCGTTGGTAACTCAGAAGTTATGTCCCACGTACCCACTTTGCAAGCTGGGAATGGGATAGAGGCACAGGAGCCTCCTGCCTCTCACTTGCTCTCCCAGTTGGAGGCCAGCAGAGAAACAGTCCCCTCAGGTCTGTGTTGCAAGGGGCCAGTCCTGCCTGGGAGCACCTACAGGCTGTGAAAGCCATGGCCTCTGTGGGACAGCCTGGGCTCCACCAAGTCTTTGTCTTGCATACCAGTTAGGTTCCTGCCTGCATGGAGGCCGCTGGACCTTGGGCCATGTCTGGGTACAGATGCAACTTTTGAAAATTATATTGATTACAGTCTTTTTGAGGTTGTAATTACAGGGCTGGCGGAAGATCATGGAACAAATGCCATTTCTGGTGGTGCCAAATTACATACTGGTAGACTCATTTCTGACAACTTCCATCAGTCACTTTGCTATTTCTCCCCAGCCCAAGCTGCGAAGTGCCGTAGTCCTCCTTCACATCCCCTCCTGGCCTGGCATCATGTCTGCTCTGGGACATGTGTGTGACTGGGGGTGCTGAGCACACATCTCTGCCCAGCCTCATCTCATCCTTTCCCTGTACAGTCACTCATGCCTGTACCCATCTCGACGGAGAAAGCACACATGGCCCCAGGACCACGATTCCCCAGCTTAGATCAACACAGGAGCAGCCATGAGGACAGCTGGCATGATTCATTCAGAGAATCACAGAATCATGAGCGTTGGAAAAGACCTCCAACATCATCAAAGCCAACCTTTGACTAACACCACCACGCCAACCAAACTCTAGCACCAAGTGCCACGTCTAGTCATTAAATATTATACCTGTGAATGTAAACTTTCAAAGTAACCGAGTTGCAAACCACGTCTGTCCGGGAGATTATGAAGGGTTTTCCACTCTGTATTTGTGCATAGTGCCCAGGCCTGGACAACCCCAGTCCAAGGCAAGGAGCCTGCTGTGGACCACCACCCTGACTGAAATGCCAGCCTGACTGTGATTCAGAACTCTTGTTCAGCTGTGATGAAAAAGCGAGACTTTTGCAGAGAAAAATCTCATTGAGAACAACACTAAAGCTATTGCTGTGGGCAGAACCCTGCTGTGGCAGGTACAAGGCTACCCAGAGCAGCTGAGGTGGAGGAGCCCACATCTGCTTCACTTTTCTCTACAGCTGAGCTCCCTGTAATGAAAAAAGGAGGAATATGCTGGGTTGCTTCTTAGACAGAGAACTTCAAGAGGAATTCACTGCCTGACAGCCAAGCTCTGCCCATCCTCTGTTTCTCCTGGCATCTCTTTGAGCTGCTGTGGCTCTGTGTAGACTAAGTGGGGACTGTGAAGCCCTGACAAAGGAGAGGGAACCAGTGGGATATTTCTATTTCTGGAATTGCCCATTAGAGAAGCTATTCTATGGTACGCAGCATGCCTGCACACTTTAAAAAATAAATAGGAATGAGAATATTAGCAGAGGAAGCATATGTGGCCCCAAGACCATGACTCATCAGGTTAAATCAACCAGCTGAGGTCAGTGCTTCTATTTATCAGCTTTTAGTTGCAAGAATGGCAATGGGGACAGTGATTCTATTACTTAAATTTTACATGCTGTGAAAAATACAGCAGTGATTAATGTCTGTAACTGGCAGCTAAATGTGCTGCTTTTAGAATCTAGAAGCTATTTCAAGGTCACGAGTTTTAGTTTTCTTCCTAAAGTGGGTTTTCAACCAGTAAAGGGACCTTCCCACAGATTTCAGGGTCTGTATTCATGGGCAATAAAAGTATTTTGTGTTCTCATCATCATCCAAAAACAGCTGAACCACAGCTCGATGAGAAAAGCCCCCCTAATTGCACTTCCACAGCCGCCCATCGTTTGTGAGCTGTGGGACCACGAAAGCATTGACTGTAAGCTGATGACAGCCATGAGGCTATTTTGACGAATACAGAAAACATTTCTGTGATGTGCTGTTGGATTCTTTCTGGTGCCCCAGAATCTGGCTACAAAGCATCCTCCTCCTTAGCCAGTCCGTACCCTGGTCATTTATACCATCAGTGTGGCAGGTTTGGATGCTGCAGGGATGGAGGCTCTCGTCCTCAGTTTGCTCAAGAGCTGCTGCATCAGGGCACATTGAAACTCCGGCTCAAGTAGGTGGTGGGAAACCGCCTCTCTGAGGAAAGTCCACTCCTGCTGCCAGGACACTGCATGCAGAACATTATGATAGGTGCAAACAGCCTTACATTCCTGATGTCTTATATGTGAGCTGTTACCATTGTCACTGTGAAATTATTCCATTCTGGTCCTTAGTGTCAATTAGAAAACAAAAATAAATCAGAGCTGTTGCTGATGGCAGGACAGAACCGCCGGAAGTCTGCAGACGTGTCCAGGAACCATGTAATTGTGCAGGAGGAGAGATGCCCTGCTCTCTTGCCTTTCACCATGAAAGCACAGGACGATGACAGCGCGAGCCCAGAGCTGGAGAGTAACTGCATTATCTCCAGTTATCTCCGTTTCCCAGCAGAGGAGCAGAGGTAAGTTAAAACCGAGTGACTCATGGCTCTGATTCACACCCCGCTGCCGCTGCCCTTCATCCCGCCGCCGCCCGGGCAAACAGGGGCTCGGCGCATCTGCCCCGCGAAACCCAGACTGCTCAGGCAGGGGAGCTCGCTCCAGGCCAGTGAGGCAGGCAGGGACTGTAGCACAGTCCCTCTCTCTCTGTTGGCCGGAACTCAGAGCAGAAACCCAGGGAAGCCGCAGCCCAGCAGCTGTGCGGACACGGAACAGCTGGAGGCAGCCAGCCCCCTCGCCCCGGGCGGCGTGGCTGGGGAAAACACCGACGGGAGACCGCAGGCATCTGCAGGCACACCCACGGGAGGGACAGCACCAGCACAGGGCGGAAGGCTGGGCCACACACGCTAGAGATTCCCAGCTGCCACCCCCAGCAAGGAGAAGGCTGGAGGGTCTGATCCCTTATTAGCCAACCCCTCCAGGCATTTGGGATGGCGCTGCCGCCTCTCCCCTCCCGGGCAGGCTCCTCTCCCGTGCCCTGCTCCTGCAGGCAGACGTGCTCCAGAGACAAAGGCCGTCCCCCCAGCGCTGCCCAGCCCCGCACACTCGCGGCTGTCTCTCTGCCTGCAGCCTGTCAGCAGCCAGACACAGCCACCAGAACGCGTGAAACTTCCAGGGTAATTACAGGCAAACCGTGGTGCTGGTTGGGCCTCTGCTGTAATTGCCAGCAGCAAAGATAAAACCTCTGTGCAGGCTCCCAAAGCTGTTTAGATGATAACCCCGCTCAGCTCAGAGTTCTCCGCAGCAGCATCCGTCTTTGAGCAATGTCAGCTGGTGTCCATGTAGGGTTTCATGCAGCGCTACCTGCTCCCTCATTCCTCAGTATTTTTGTTTGTTTTTTTTCTCCTTTTTTAAAATTGTTTTTCTTCTTCTTTTGAGGCCAACTTCCATATGAGATACTTTGGTAAGATTTTCTCATGTAAAGCTCTCACCAGACACTGCTTCCAAGGTTCATACTCATGAATTTCGTTATTTCTGATGGAAACTGCATGCATCCCAGGTCCCTGGAGCATTGAGAGGAGGTGATTTAACTACTAATATCAGTCTGATAATTTTGTACCTGGATTTGGAGGCATACTCTGTGGCCAGTTCTCCACTAAGTGCTTGGTGTGTTGAATTTTTCATGGCTAAGACATCTATGACTAAGGCATCCAGAAAGATTATTCTTTTTAAATACAGGTTAGCTACTCTTTTATTTGATTTGTGTGGGTGTTATTTCACTCAGCGCTCCAGTGTCTTGTGACCCACTTACAGGCTGAAACAGGCTCCAGTGAACTCTCATGCCTTTATATTCCTGTTGCTCTTAACTTACAAAAAACCCCCCAACTTAAACCAACTTCAGCAGCAACTATCCTTGAGGTTTATATCAGAAATGGCCCTTCTCTATAAGTGGTTGTAAAAGTGTTCTATCGGTTCAACTTGTATGTCTCATGGGCTGTGATGGCCAAGTGGCGTCTTAGCAGGTCTTGGGGTGCTGGGCTTTTCCAGAAGGATAACTGGTGGCAGGGACTGTCATGAGCTTTTGTTAGCCCTTGTAAAAACTCATGTCCCACATCCAAGAGGGTCATGGACCAGGGCATCTCCAGATTTACATGTGGCATTTGGGGTGAAGCTACTGCGAAGGCTCAGGTGCTCCTCACCTACCTCCAAACCCTCCCCCAGGCAGGAGAAAGCACTAGGAGAGCTTCCAAGATCCCTTTGGAAGGAGTTTAAAAGAAAGGGAAAAGAAAGCCTCTTTCTAACCCAAAACAACAGTGCCCTTGTGGGGAGGTCTGTTGGTGCCTAGCACTTTATTTTACTGGTATAATTGTGCCAGGAGAACGTGCGTGCTCTTCTGTACTGACATGTTCTTAAGGAGTTTAAGCATTTCAGTCTGTCTTTGAAGAAGTTGTGAATTGACTTAATTACAATGTCAATGCATCTTCAGAGGGAAAATATCTCAATATAATGGCTGCAAGTTACAGTCAGGATACTTGCCTTGGAAATGTAGAGCCCTTGCACAGTGTCAGCACCACCTCATCCAAATGAAGTTAGTGAAGCATGAAAAAGAAGCATAAGGCTCTCAGTCTCCTGACATCTCCTTACATCATGGCAGGATGTCTTATCAGAAAATCTGATTTAGCCAAAACCCGTGATACACAGTGGGAAACAGATAGAGGGTTTGGTCAGGAGATGGGACTAGATCTCCTGACAGTCTTTCCTCACCTTCAAAGTCACCTTCATTAACAGCCACGGCACAAGCTCCTGCAGCTTCAGGGAGAAGCTTATCCATCTCAGAGCATGCCAAGTGATGATGTAGATATGTAGAAATAGCTCAGCGACTCTTCACAGCGTGGAATACTTGACTTGCGTGCAACACTATGCATTCTAGTTTGGTTTGGGTTGGGTTTTTAGGAACCATGCAATATTGCAGGTCATGAAGGAAAGCTAACAAAAAAGCAAAGTGACCCATTTAGAGAAAACACAGAGGGAAGACTAAGAATTGTCTCTTCAGTCCTAGGAGAAAGAGGCACCTAAGTAAGGTGCTCTTTATGTGAAAACTTGAGAAGTCCAGCTCATGCAGTAGAAAACTCAGCAACTTAAATGTTAGATGCTTCCGGAAACACATGCATGGTCTGTCCTCTGACAAAAACTGGAGACCTCACACCCACATAAACAGATGGCAATAAGGACAAGAATTGAACGAATATAACACTTTTACAATCACTTAAAGGCAACAAGAGCAAGAATTGTCATGTAACATTTTTACAATCACACACAACAAACTGTCCTCCAAAGGCAACAAATGCTTTCAGAGCCACTGATTTCCCTGGGCACTGGGGTCAATCTGTGCTTTCAGCCAGTTCAGGTCAAAGCTCTACCCCTTCCTTTCTGTTCCATCCTGCATCTGGCACATTCCACTGTGTACCCAGAGATCCAGCTTCCAGTAGCTGCTGTAAATCATTCTTTCTGATAACATGGAGCACCTGTTTTAAAACTTCCCCTTCCTTTTCCCAGAGATTCAAAAAGGTTGGTTCACATCCCCTGTGGCTTAAAGCACACAGCAAGACTGAAAGTGGTGGGTAGTTTCTAAAGAAATCTGGAACGCCTACATGCTTTTTAATTATATAGCTATATGCACACTTAATTTAATTTAAAAACAATTACCACAATTTATGATATGAGTACAACTCTTTAGCAAACCAGAATTGCAGCTGAGTTTGCTTTTTGACTCTTCTGTTTTTGTTGTTGTTGTTGATTCTGTGGAAATGATCCTGGCTGGTGTTCGTTCTTATGGTGAAATAATTAGAGTTTGTTAGGGTAGGTGCTCTGGCTGTTAATTTCTGAAGTGGCATTAGCCTTTTTCTCTTCCTGAGGCAGATTGGACAGAGGTGGCAATTTGTTTATTGGACTTAAATGATGTTGAAATGAAAACCAGGAGACTACAAGAACCTTTGCTGAACACTATGCTGTAAATGAGAGAGTCTCTTACTGTGCAGAGCAGTACAGCAGGAGAGATCTCTGCAGGGAATACAAGTTCATGCTACACCACTAAATTCCTTGATATTCATTCACAGAAATGAATGTGCATTAATTAGGAAAGGCAAGTATTTCACCAGTGCAGAAATGTTATCTTGTCTTTAAAGAAAGTGACAGGTTTCTGTATTTGCTGAAAATATCCCGTTCATGTTTTGCAACATCGTTTCTCACCTCCTTTTGATTAAAGAAGTATCCACAATAAGGATCTTCTTAACGCTTGAAGTAGTGAAAACAACTATAAATAACATCCATGGACTTGCAGGACATCGCAAAAACTCAAAAAACTTAGCTCATGCTGTTCTGGCAGTAGTGGGCAGAGGTGCAGAGTTTCTGTCTCTCCCCACATCCCTCATGCCGTGCTACAGGCAGGTCTGGTGCCTTCCTTGGGGTTTGCTGCCTGGATGAGACCTCTTGGTGCATTACCTGTCTGATGTTGTCACCATCTTGCAAAAGAAGTATTGATTCTGGCAGTTTGGCTGGCAATAACTCCAGTTTATCTGTCAAATTACACACTGAAAATCTGCATCTAAATCCAGTCTCATGAAAGAATGGAGCAAACTTTCTGGCACATGTGAAATTTCGGGGCATCCAGGACAAAGCTGAATAATATTGTGAGGACTGCGTTTCTGCTGCCCAAAGAAAACAAGAGCAGACCACCCTCTATTTCCCTGCTATTTGACCAACCTTTTGAGCAGGAAGCTTGTTGGAGTATCCAGCTCAGCAGCCACAGTCAAAGCAATGAAGCTGATCACAGGATTACAGAAATACTAGTTGAGAAGGACCTTTGGAGGTCATCCAGCTCCACCTCCCACTTGGAGCAGGGTTTTTGCCAAGACTGGATCCGGTCAGCTGTGGCTTTGTCTAGACCAGTGCACAAGACCTCCAAGGATGGAGCTACCACAGCGCCTCTGGTTAGTCTGTTCCAGGGCTGTAGTACACTCCTAGGGAAGAAATTTTCCTGAAGTTCCACTTTTGAAATTCCGAAAGTGCAGTTTGATGTCATCACCCACTAGTGTATTATCTGCTGCTACTGAGAGGAGCTGATCCTTGCTAGTTTTGTGACTGCCCCCCCCGGTAGCTGTGGACCCCTACCCCTTCTCTTCCTGCATTAAAATATCCCACCTCTTTCTGCCTCTCCTTGTAACCATGTCCCCCAGGCCCAGAATCATCCTGACTGCCCTTTGCCGGACCTTATTTCCTCAACATTCTTCCTGAACCAGGGGGCCTCAAGCCACAGCTCACATGGTATTGCTAAAGTTGATAAACTCTTCCACAGCTTCTATCTTAAAAATGATGAGATGGTATTGAAAGCTTCCCTGAAGGCAAGTATCCACTGTTATTCCCCGCTCCCAGGCCCCACAGCCAGGCATTTCATCACAGAAGGCAATTTCATCAGTCAGGCCAAGTTGGACTTCGTGAATCTATGACCATTCCCTAGTGCCTTCCTGCCCTGTTACATGGTTGGAGTGGACTCAAGGAGGCTGCACTTCCTGCACCTCGGCAGGATTCAAGGCAAGGCTGACTGTACCCTGTTCTCCACCCCAAAGACAGGCACAACACTGTGCCAGTCCCCAAGGCCTTCTCTGAGTCACTGTGGTTATTCCTAGCTGAATCAGTCCATCACTCTCAGCTCCTTGGGGTGAATCCCATCCAGCTCTATGGATCTGTACATCCAACCTCCCTGAGCAGCCCCTGGTGCTGGCTGCCTGCCTCCATCCCAAGATATTGGGGCACACCCTGAGCTCTGGGGCAGGCAGAGAAGAGTACACATCAGCGTTTCCTCACCTCTCATGGCATTTGGTTGTCTCCTCACTTTCAGACCCACAGTGCTCACTATGGGCTGCCTCTTCTGGAAACACCAGACATGACACTGCCGTGTGAACCCGAGAGATGCCCAGGGCTGAGAGAGCGAAGCCCAGGGACATGAGGCTCTTAGCCTTGGAAAGGGGAAGAGCCTGGGAGCAGAGCAGCTCCCACAGCAGCCTTGACAGTTGGCTGCAGATCTGAAACAGGCAAGTGGCAAATCTGCAGAGCCCTGGGCAGCTCAGAGACATTGACGTGGGAGAGCTGGGACTCATTTGACTGTATAAGCAAAGAGCTGAGGACCAAGCAGAACCAAACCTCATTCATTACTGCAACCCCACAGGGTTTCTGAACTCCTTTCTGAGCTGCTGATGAACAGAGCCTGCAAGACACACTAAGAGCAGGATAGTCACCAAACTGCTTGTACCTCTAGTTATCTCTGAAGCAATTGCCTTCAGAAGACATACTTCAATTAAGGCTGCTGCTTCTCTCTATTGCTGTGCAGAGAAATTGAAAATGTGCCAGACATTTCTGCTGTTTGTGGCTCACAAATCCTTAACCCTTGTGCTGACTGTCAGCCATATGTGATCTTGGCAGCAGGTCCTGTCCTTTCCACCCAGAAGAAAGAAGTTAAAACTAAAGAAAAGGATACTTCAGTACAATCAAAAGACAACTTTGTCTCCTCTTAAAAGATAATGTTAGAAGCTGGTTCAAATGTCTATAAATGCTGTGTGTGAATTTCTTTGCATATCAGTACTGCTCGTACCTTCTGATGTTTTTGGCTGAGCGTCTCAGATTTGGGTATATTAAAATGTGTGCAAATCTTCAGCTGGATCTCAGAAGGAAGCTCTCAATAGCTAGAGCCTAACATCAGGCAATATCCTTGCAGCAAGGCATCTACTAATGCAATGAATTTAGCTCCATTTCCTGTTTGCAACGCATCCAACAAACAGACTCCAGTTGTTATTATGTGTTTATAATTGCATTTTTTTTCAGGCCTGTTTTATTTGTACATACTCCATCTTGAGGAAGGTCACACGCACTCCCTGGTTTCAAGGAGAACCGCTCACCATGTGGTGTGGCGTTTTCCAGTCTGACCAGGACCTCTGAGCAGCAGCTGCTCCCCTACCACGCAGGCACAGGCGCAGCCTCAGACACATCTGCAGCGCGTTCACTGGTGGGCACGAGCCAGGCTCTCGCTGCACAGCTCCCCCACCTCCTCAAGAGAAAAATCCCCAGCCCCAGAGGTCTCCTTTGTGCACAGAGTGGAACTGCTGGGAGAGCAGGCTCCAGGGGAGGATGTCAGGTCTGCCACGGATATGAAGCTCACGGCCTGCCTGGATGATGACCAGATCCCACATCACCTGAGAGGCACCGAGCGTTCCCAGCCCCTGGCCCACAGCCAATGTCAGTGTCACTGGGTGAAGAGAAATGAAGCGTGTATCCATGCAAGGTCTTCATCAGGAACACTGAGAAAGGTTAACGACAGGAGGAACCCCAAATCTTTCCAGGACAGGAAGCTCCCTTGGACCAGTTTTTGTTCAGGCACCAGTGTGACTCCTCTGCCAGGGACTCTGCTTACTGCCACTGCTGAGGTGGGTTACCATAAGATTCCTGCTCGAAAAAATGATCTGGCTTTGATAAATTTCATCTGCAACTTCTCTGAAAACACAAGGTCTGAGATTTTTTATAGTGGGCAGTAGTTGCTTCATTTAGCACTGCAAAACCTAGAGATGACTTAGTTAAATTGTATTTTTCAGAAGTGTCTGAGGTCCTGAGGAGCTTAAGGAGTCAGAGCAGAATTTTAAAAGCTGGTTGAGACATGATTTGGTTTCATTTGAACAGTCAGGAAACAAAGAAGGACCTATAAAGATGCCCTGGCAGTAGCAAAGAAAGCTTATAAACTGCCTGTCATTGCACTTTACAACCACCAAAGTCTTCTCTAACATCTACCTTCAAGGTCAATCCCATGTCAAAGGGAGAAAAAAATCCAAGATTTGAATAAATGTAAAAACAAATCATTTAGCAGAATTCAAATCTTGAAGGATTAGTGCATTAGATGATGGCAAACCCTTTTTGAGCAGACAACAAATGCACTAGGTAAGAATTAACTGAATGATGAATTGGTAATCAAGAAAACAAATCAAAGACCAAAACATTTTAGTATATTGTGCCAAGAAAATGGCTTATTTGATCACATCTTAAGTGTAACTGTACCTCTTTCTTCTCCCACTTGTCCCTTTTAATCACATAATATACAAGAAACCTTGTAAATAATGTGTGTCTACACCTTTACAAAAAGAGATAGCCAAGTAGAGATGCTTCTTTGGCCTGCAACACAAACTCAACTTTTGACAAGCAGAGAGCCCGAAAAGAAAAATTACTCTTGTATAGAGTATCTCACCGTAGGAAAAGCTTGAGTGAGACATAGCAAGTCCTTGAAGCACCGGCTCACAAGATCTACTTATATTGGAGAACTGGGAAAATCATCATCTTCAGCTGCAAGTTCTGCCTGCTGCATGGACAATAACTTGCTTTAGAAGCTGGAAAACAGAAGTTTCAAGGTAAATTAGCATCAGGTTTTGTTCACCTTAACAAACCAGGTGTTACGAGCTGTAGCAGACAGCCAGCTGCTTCAGTTCAGCCATCAAGGTAGCTACTTTTGACAAACCCATTTGCTGAAAAAGAGGAGGCTTCTTGAGGCTTTAATAGGGAACCAAATCAGAGGGGAAAGTGACTCTCACGAGGGGGTAATGGAGAGTCAAACTTGGGTTGATAGTAAATTGGGAGGAAAAAACCAGATTAGTAAAGAAAAATTATCAAGAGCAGAAATATTACAGAATCACAGAATCATTTAGGATGGAAAAGACCTCCACAATCATCAAGTCCAACCTTTAACCAAACGCCACCTAAAACACAGGATTAAGTGCCACATCCAGGTTTTTCCTGAACACTTCCAGGGACAGTGACTCCACCACCTCCCTGGGTAGTCCACTCCAGTGCTCTCCACCCTTTCAATGAAAAATTCCTCCTGATGTCCAACCTGGACCTCCCATGGCACAACTTGAGGCCATTTCCCCTTGTCCTGTAACTTGTTCCCTGGGAGAAGAGGCTGACCCCCACCTGGCTACACCCTCCAGTCAGGGAGTTGTAGAGAGATCAGGTCACTCCTGAGCCTCCTTTTCTCCAGGCTAAACATCCCCAGCTCCCTCAGCTGCTCCTCATAGAATTTATGTTCTGTACCCTTCCCCAGCTCCATTGCCCTTCTCTGGACATGCTCCAGCACCTGAGATGTCCCTACTGAATTAAGGGGCTCAGAACTGGACACAGATCTCGAGGTGTGGCCTCACCAGTGCTGAGCACAGAAGGACAGTCGCTGCCCTGGTCCTCCTGGCCACAGTATTGCTGAAGTCACCAAGCAACAAGAGAAGAAACAGGGAAGACCAGAGCCCAAAGTCAAGGGAGAAAAAAGTTCATACTTCGCTGAAGCGGGAAACCCACCTCCATAGAGACAGATGGACAATAGGGGAAACTGGGACGTAACAGACTTTGGCTGCCTGAAGTGCTTGAAGCCCAGCTGAGGCAGAGCTAAGGCTTTGATGAAAACCTTAAAAAAAGTTCTGTTTCCCCAAACTGGTGAATACTGCAGCCTCAGGAAAAACTGGAAATTACTGAGCAAATGAAAAAAAAAATATGATACGCAGTAACCACCTGCAGCTCAGAGCATGAAAGAGTGCTTTATTTTGTTACAGTACAGATTCAGTCCAGTTCACAGAGAAAACATCAGTTAATATGTATCTTCACTTTGTAGGAGAAATGGGCATGAACACACGAGCACTCAGCCAGCAGCCTTTTACCGCCATTTACGCAAATTTTGCCTCAAAAGCATCATTTATGGTACACAGGTTTCACTACCATTCCATGTAACAGCACTGTAATGCCAGCTCTAGAAACACGAGAGAGGAGGCTGTCAATCTCAAGGACTGTGAAAATATGAGTGTGTGTGTGTGCATATACACATACTGCTTGGTGATTTAACTTTCAAAATCCTGGTTTTGACTTGAAAGTTTGTTTTAAAAGAATGTGTCCCTGAATAATACATGTTGTTCCTTGAGGCACAGGTCCAAGTTCAGGCTTTGGATAAGAGTCTTCACGTGAAGCAGCCATTGAGAGCCGAGGGTTTGGAGCAGACAGAACTGTCTGCACACCAGGTAGGTCTCTGTGAGCTGCAGTAGCAGCCAACAGGTAGAAGGGCACCTGAATCTCATCAACGCAGTCTCCCATGTTTAACCATTTTATTAAAAAATGAAATAGCAATGGAAGCAATGATGTCAGCCAAATCAGTTCCTGTCAGCCTACCAAACTTACCTTCCTGGAGGCTTTGGGCTTTTTGAAGCAGTTTTAGGACTAAAGGCTCCAAAAGCTATCTATTTCCCCTGCACATCTATGTTTACATCATCAGGTTTACACCAGCAAAAGACACTCTTGCTCTTCACAAACCCTTCCTCACTTACATCCAATTTCTTTGACATGTCCAGCAGAGACTCTCCCCATCATGGTCAGAAGTCCTATCTAAGCACAATAAAGCTGATAAATACTGTGTGCAGTTATCTTCTGTGTGGGAAAAAAAAAAATCAAAGAACCCCAAATCATCTTTCAACGGGGGGATTAAAAGGATGGCTTATTTTAAACCATGCAGGCTGCAAGGGTGATAAAACTCCAATATCCCCCACAACCAAACATGAAACCACCAGGAAAACGGAAAACACAAAATTAAGAAGAGAGCAGAAATAGGACTGGTACTTTCAGTCTGAAGCATGTTTCAAGTACCTTAGATTTTCAAAGCCATTTTAGAAGTTTTGTGCACATAACTTGCTCCTGGCATACTCCATTTTCCTGACCTTTCCGCCTAATTACTTTCTCCTCCTCTCAAAGTGCAACAGAAAATAAGAAAACAGATCACAAGAGAGAGACAATGAAAGCTGTGAGCTGCATATACTACCAAGTATACAGAAAGTATTCCATAAGCTGTCAAATATAAGAGCAACACAGCAATTTTCGTTTTTCTTCCATTTAAAAGCAATCACAGCTTGAAATGTTTAAAAGACAATGTCCCAAGTTCATGCCCAAGCTCCTCAAAGTTTTAAACACAGCATCTTACAAGTGAGAGAACACTGTTTGTCTTTTTATTTGTAAACCAGAGTTTGAAATACCTTACAATATACTTCTAATTTCATTTGTCTAAAGAAACAGCATTAAGAACTGAAAGAACAGTGTGCCATTAAATGTTAAGGACTGCATTTTTAAAAACCTTCCTTAAAAAGGTTATAGAGGTACAATGAGTTTAAGTTGTATTTTAAAGTCAACTACTTAAGCATCTCAATGATCGAAAATGAAGTGCAAAAGTGGAAGTCCAGTCACAGATGAGGCTGTAGAGCTGTGCTCAAGACTGAAGAGGTCTACCTAGGGCAGGCACAGCTGCACACTCCCCAGATTAATTCAGCCTGTCCCAGCCATGAATCCTGCAGATCCGAGCAACACCACTGATTAAGTCAGTTTGAACTACTTAATATAAATTCTCCCTTTCTAATAAGAAGGATATTAACTAAAGCTTTCAGTTAGGCAATAAAACCTTTCTAATTAGCAACAAAAAAATAAAAGTGACATGCTTACTCTGTTTCAGGCACTTTCAAGATCATAGTTTATTTACTGTAGGTAAAAAGCTAGTATACAGATTAAGGGATCTCTTAAATTTCAACTCTACAGTTATACACCATCTAGTATTCTTGCTCTGAATATTAACCAAAAGGTTTCTAAACACCTGTAAGCCCCACTATAAATCTGCATTGTTATGAGGAAAAAAATATAGAAATCAATGCTTAATTTTTTCAATGCATAATATTTACACTGTGAAACTGATAGGGAACAACAAGCAGTGGCAAAGAGGCAATAAATTTTAAAAAGCCAGAGTTTTATATAGGTTTTTGGTTTCTTTACAATAGTGTGCTAATCAGCATAATTGTATATATAAAAATTAAAATATAGTAGAGCATCCCATTACAGAAATCTGAATTGTCTGAACTGCTGCCATTACTTGCTAACCATTTACATGCAACACCTGCTAGGACTGACTTTTTGTTTTTAAAGTGTAAAACAGTTCAAAGTTTAAGAGACAAACATTAATTTGTGTACAAAACCGAAAACTGCACTCAAGAATAGTACTGGTCATGAGTCTCTTCCATACAGAAGGAGAGGGAAAGAAAAAAGTACCAATGATAGAAAGCAGTCTCTTTCCATTCACTAATTTTCAAAGGCAATGCATAGACTGAGAATATCTGGATGGCAAACTCCAGAGACTCTGGAAACAAACAGCTTTCACACACAGGACCTCTGCAGGAGGCCTTTCTTTGCATCAGATGGCAATGGCTGACAGCAAATAAGGGGCACCAGGTGTACAAGTAAGTAGGTCTTGCAAAATACTAAGATGGGGCAGTTGTTAATATACAATTTGAACTATATATACAATATAATGGAATGTATCCCCTCCCAAGACTGGTTTATGAAACAATTGGACCTTTCTACACTAGCCTTATGACTCAGCTATTGTTCTAATGAAAATATAAGTACACAAGAGACTTGCATGAAAATTAAAATTTATGGGGCATTTTACAGGAACTATTGACAAAGCTGCTTAATGGCATTTCTGCTTTTTAAGTTTGTTAATTTTGTTAGATATAATTTTAAACATCTGTGTATAAAATGTCCTGACAGACAGTTTGACATGGAGCTTTGGTGACAAACCACTTCAATAACAATGTGGTGAAAAATTAAACAAAGTATTTAAGGTAACTCAAACTGAATAGGACATGGAATGCCAATATGGCAGTTAACCCTTTTTTCTGTTGTTTTAAACAGGAAAGTCTCTTGTACCAGCAGAATCCTGTATACACATAGAGAAGTAGGGAATACACCATTTATAATTCCCATTAAACAAAAGCCGATTCATCATGTGAGAAGGTACAAATTACAGAAAACATGAATAGTCAATAAAAGAGAAACAACTGGTTTACATAAAAGAAGAGAGAACACTTCAGTCTGAATGCAGTTATTTTGTGAAAGCTGCTACAACAGCCCACAGAACCTCATTCGTGTTGGTTTTCATACATTCAACCTCGGGGTCTAAATCCAGGAGCTGCCGCACTCTCTTTGTGGCTAAATCATACTGCTCATCCAGGAGCGGGGCAAAAGCGTTCTCCAGGACATCTGAGGCGTGGGCTAAATACACGAGCGCCAGCAAGCGCTTGTCCATGCGGTGGGGGTCGTTCACCCACTTGTCAAGAACCGCCTCCTGAACCTTCTTGATGAGGCGCTGTTTGATGTTGTTGTTGGTGAGAGGGTGTGTAGTCATGTCAAAAAGAAGGAAGTTCTGTTTCTCTGTTGTCAATACACCTTTTTCCACTAGATTTTTAGCTAACCGCTCACGGACGTTTCGTAGCTGGTAGTGCAACTTCAGTGGGTTCCATGTTTCACCTAAAACAGCAAGAAAACCACACAACAGTCAGACAAAGTTTAAGCTGTACTGTTGCAGTGATTTTTTCCCCCTCTGTGGTGCAGAATGAGCTGTCAAAACCATACAGCAGACTACAAGAGACTGTGCTCCTGTCAGCATTTCTCTGATCCCTGGCACGGAGGCAGAGGCCAGGAGGACCTCCCTGGAGGAGCTCTGGGGTACACCTAAAGCTTGGATGAAATGATAGTCAAATCACGCCTCGATTACAGATATGACAAATAAACAAAAAGCTCGTCTGGTCAAACAAAAACCAAAGCAGTTACGCAGAATGAATTTACTTTTAGTAACAATAAAGTAAAATCAAGCACGTTCTACAGTCCTTGTGCATTTTTCTGAGTCCAGCCTTTTACCATGTCAGAAACTGGAAGAAGTGTTACTGCCTTTCTTCTGTCACAGAGACAAGCTAATGCACACGTATGTAGTACATTTCTTTATTTCTCCAGGTTTCCACTCTTCTCCCCCTTCCCTCCTCCACCAGCCGAAACAGTAATGATGTACTGTGACACAGGTGTGCACACATGAAGCACATGTTGGGCAGAGCCCTTAATGTTTCTATATAAATTATTTCTAGTGTCTTTTGTTAAGGCAGAAGAACTGGGCCCTTCGGAGTGTGTGACTGTGTACATAGAGGAGGAAATTGAAAAAGCACAAAATCAGCATCAACAGCTCCTGATAAAGCTAAAACTGTTCAGCAGTGAGAATTCTACCCTTACTTAAGAGCTTACTTCACAGGCTAAAAATTTTAATTCCAGCTTATTAAGTATTTATCATAAGAATTAAAATCTCCTACCAATGTAAAAGACTATCCATTTTAAGGGGCAAGAAAAAGAACAGCATTAAGTATTTCTTACACAGATGGAGGTTTTCCATAAACAATGTGAGAATTTCTGTACCAAACTTTTGAAAAATTCATTGGCTAGCACAAAATAACAACAACAACAGTAAGCCATAGGTGACTTTGAGGTTTCTCCCACTGTGATGGAGGGTGACACACACTATATCCAAGTAACAGCCAAGATAAGTAAACAAATGAGGTGACTCCAACTGCAGAATGAAAGGCAGAGAACCAACCAGGCCTGAACTACACATGTCCTTACAGGTCTCACTCATCACTGAATGTGATTCCCCAGTTTAATCATGAATGGAACTATCATATGAACACAAAAAGTGGTTTCCTTACTACCTTCCACAGGGCAAAGGCTACTTCCTAGATTTTTGTACAGTTGCCATGTGGACAAAACTCAGTGCTGTGGTGACACCTTGTGACCAAGCTCCTCAATTACACACACACTTGCAGACAGAGAAGTTTGCTCCATCTACAGGAAACCTGATGTTTTGATCCAAACTTCTGTACTCCCTGCCCTTGCTTTCCATAAACGGTGCCTTATAAACACCAGCCTGGCAAACATCACCTTATATGTCTATATACTTATGTCCGTGATGGCTTTGAACTCACATATACTGTAACTCCAAGCAGCACTGTGGATCACTGATAATTATGGATAGTTTTTTTCCAGGATTGACCTGGTCCCCAAAGCAAAATTCTAACTGAGTTTATGAATTTACTAAATGAAACAAAACAAAGCAAAACCAACCAACCAATTTAAAAAAAGAAAAAACCTACCCAGATCCACTGAAATATTTTTCTTCAGAAGAACAGATTTCTAAACTGCAGGAAATGCAAAGAACACTAATGCCATCCAATAATTAGTAATTAATAAACATACATTAGTAAAAATGATTGATTCAAGCCTTAGCCACAGCACTGATGACAGCTATCTTCCCGGAGCCAAAGCTCAGCAGGGTCAGGAAAACCTTCGCTTAGCTCAAAGAAGATCTACAACACTAGTTCCTTCATTAGTGACCTTTTTTGAGCCAGTCCTAACTTGATGTGCATTGCACTGGGAGAGGAGGTGAAATGTCAGCACAAATTATGTATCTGGGACAAGAAAAATGAATTGTTTTTGCAGGCTGTAAGAGGGAAGGGGAACTGAGTGACAACCGAACGGCATGACTCTGCAGCAGCCATGCTCCCCCTGACATGGGCTGCTTTGTGGTCCAGTCTCCCCCCCGCCTGACAGCCAAGGAGCAGGAGAGGACAGATGGCAAGGACCTGAGAATTAACTAGTGTGCGAGGAAGGCTGTTTAAAGTGGTGCAAGAGGAATGGGAAGAACAAAGGAAACAAGAAAGTAGAGAAAGGCAAAGAGATTTTGCTCATTTCTGCAGCTCATCAGTTGCAAGAAGTAACAGATTTTACACAGGCAACTTCCAGGTCTCATTACCCCTGACCTCCCACTCACATTGTTGACAGAACAGGGTTTTTTCCTGTGCTGTTTGCACAACTCAAGCACAGCTCTGATCTACTTCAAGGAAGCTGTATTTTTGTGTTTTGTGAAAACAGAAGAATGCTGGCCATCAATTCTGTCTACAGTTCAGCCTGGAGAGGAGAAAGCTCTAACGAAACCTTGCTGCAGCCTTTCACTGCTCAAAGGGGGATTACAAGAAAGATGGGGTCAGACGTTTTAACAGGGCCTGGGACACGGAGTATCGGTTTTAAAGCGAAGGAGAGTTGGCTGAGATTAGATACAAGGAAGAAATTTTTTACCATGAGACACCAGAATGGATTGCCCAGAGCGGTGGTGGGTGCCCCCATCCCTGGAATGTCAGGTTGCATGGTGCTCTGAGTAACCTGGTCTAGGGGAAGATGACCCTGCTGACTGCAAAGGGGCTGGACTAGATGGCCTGTAAAAGTCCCTTCCAACCCACACTATTCATAATTCTATGATAATTGATATTTCATTTTTTCACAACTGTTCACTAGCTTTACAGGGAGAGCTGTGTGCAAAGTACTCATCTTGAAGACTTCGTTTTGATCAACAAGAAGCATCAAACATCTTAAAATATTCATTACATTTCTTTGGTTAATGAAAAAATAAAACTCCTAATGCTTTATTTTTTCTTTATCATTAATGGCCAAATCACCTCAAAGTTTTACATGTGAGCTATGGGATCTTCACCTCCTTTCTTTACTGAAAGATCTGAATCTCAGTCCACACAGTCAGGCTCCAAACTTCCACTAACCCTCATTTCCAAACACAGAGAAAGGCAGTTACATCTCCAGGGTGCAGTCCTGATTTACTTCAGAGTCAGCAGAAGGCACCTCTTCCACCAAGATGAGATATCCTCTGACACTTCCATACAGATCCTTTCTGTACCAAGTTAAGTCAAAAGCAACAGTTACTCATATTTGATTAAAAGCTACAATCAACAAGAGACTACCCTAGAGGACAGACTAATTAACTTTTCTGCATATTTTCTCTCAAAAACCCTTGCAATATAATCTCTGGTGATGCCAGATAATTAGGTTTATTTGGATAAAAAAAGCAAATATGTTATGTCCAAGGCTTACCACTAAGCAGTTCAATCCAATTTTGTACTGTTTCAGGAGGCTGGGTCTCTTTTATGTGTTTCAGAGCTTCATCAAGCAAAACATCCCCTGTAGGAGCATCTGACTTGCAAATCACCTAAGAATGAATAAAACACAGTCAGTATTTTGACATAATTCATATATGACAAAGACACTCATCAACAAAAAAAACCTACCTGTCATGAAAACCAGAAGAATTTTTTTTAAAAATAAGGAACTCTGTCTTAAGAATATGCAACTTTGAAATACCAAACCTTTGTTGTTAAAAATCTGTGGCTTTAATTCAAAATACATTAAGTCTGATGTTATCTGTAACTCAAGTTAACCTTAATGGGCTAAAATTATAGTACTAATAACAAACTTAAAACTTAATTCTATTACGGAAAATAACTCACGTATCCAGCCAGGTCCTTTGCTACCCCACCAAAATAAAGTATGCTACACTGAATTAGTCTCTGCATGCAGTCTATTTTACTGCTTCAAGTCAATTTATTTAAAATACTGAGTTAAACACTAAGGTTGCATGAAAATAACAAAAAAATCAATGAAACAGTACAAAAGCTAGTTTTCTTCAATATATTAATGGATAAAAATAGGTTCATGACAACATCTGCAAGTCTTGCAGCCCTGAAGAACACACTGCCAGGTAACAGAGTTTCATTTAATAACAGTTCATTTAATATTTATAACGCTCATTTAATAACAGTTAAACCACACATACTAAGGAAAATACATATGCACTAATAAACCTCTTAACATGCGATAATAAATGCAACACCATTTAAGTTTGTTATTTAATAGCTTCTAAAATGATTTGACTTCACCCAGGAAAGCACAACAAAAAATTTATTCAGAGTAACATAAGATAAGAATCTGATTAACTGCTTGTTTACCAGTATAAGTAGTTACAGAAACCATGTACAAATGTAATTCTTTTCCTGGACAGAAAATCAAGAACACTAAATGAAAATTTACAGGTTAAACTAGCTCAAGTCAGTATGTTTGAATAAAATCTTTCTTTATTTATAAAAGAATTACTACAGTTGTTAATAATAGTAATAGTAGTTGTTGTTATTAATATTGTTGTTGTTATTGTTCTTCTTATTATACCTAACAATTTAAAGAGTTTTACAAGTTAGCACTTTATAAGCATCAGGTAAAAAGTAGCAGGTGATTGACAGAAAAATTAATACATCAATACAACTCCATATATATATATATATATATATACACACTCCTATGAAAAGCAGGAAGTGAAAGCTCTTATTTTTCCTAACACTTCAGAGTAATCAGAAAGGTGTTCTGAAAATGTCCTACTGAAATATATCCCAAGGTTTTTTTTTCTGTTCCATAGTTCTAATAATCTTTACTACAAACAATAGAGTGCAATGCACTTTCATAGGCTCTGGTTGATAACACTGAAATGAGCTGCAATGAGCTGAAGTTGTTGATAACTTTAACCCCAAAGGTAAGACAACTTCAAAAGATGATTGCCAGGTGGTCTGCAAAAGTGTACAAAATCTATGATATTAAATTAAAATTGCTCAAGAGATCTTTGTAAGTACTTAACAGGTCATAGCTGGAATGATTTTCCAATTCAGATGGTCTATATAAAGCACAGAAACTAAGATTTTCAATAAAAATCAGCAAGAATGAACCAGTCCACAATGCCAGGCTAACAAGAACAAAGTATATTTAGATCTAAAAAGTGAGATATTTTTAAAAAGAGGGTAACAAATAGTAATGCAAGGTCCTTACTCCAGGAGATATGAAAAATATCAGCTTCATTTGGAAATACAAAAGACTTCAACAGGCAAATTAAACACCCAGGGAGCTACTGAACCGCATCCAGTGGAGAATTTTAAGATTAAACATCTACCAGAGAGGGACCAGAGAAACCTCACAATCTGTTACTCCATCAAGATTAGATGGTCTCTTGAGATACTGTCCAGGTCTCCATTTTGAGGAGATCACTCTAGTATCTACTTTGGATATTTGGTTTGAAGAACGCATCTGCACTTTAATCCAGACAATCCCTATTTGAAACTAAACGCACAACAATACCTATTTATCTTTCTCATTTACAAGCCTTCACAGCATCACTCAAAACCTTTATTAACCACATGTAATTATATTACACATCTTTCAGCTTTGTATCAAGACCCTAAATTTTTTGAAGTGCCTTTTCTTCCATTATACAGGAGCGTACTACAAAATGAGATTTTAAGCTCCTAGATTGCAGTTACTAATAATCACCTTTCAGATACTCCTTTAATAATTAGCCTAAACGCACCCAACTTATTCATCTTCCCTTCTTTCCAAAACCAAGTTCCAGCAGTATTTTAGCTTCTTTCAAGTGCCCCATGTTTAGTTTCACAGTAACCTCAGTCACACTGGATTGCTCCAGCCTGCTGCAGTTGGTAGCTGGTACTCACCATCCCACTTTAACAGGCAAGATGTAAAATGGGGAGCCATCCTTTTAACCTGATTTTTTATTAAAAACAAACAGAACGAACCATACTGAAGAGATTACAAATACTTTTAACTCTAGGATATAAGTAAAGAGGTTTTTTAAGTTTTGAAAATAGCTTTCCTTGCTTATTTGTGGTTAAAATGCCTTTTTTCCACCACTGCAAAGAAGTTTCAGAATCTAGCACGAATATAACACACCACAACAGTACCAGCCTAAACGTACAGGCATTTAGAGGAAAGAGCTGTAAGGAGCACAGAGGCCTCAATTCAACTCGGTCAGGATCCATAAGCTCTTGTAACCCACAGTGCACAATGATTTTGTTCCCAAGTTTACCTCAGTCTCGA
This sequence comes from Oreocharis arfaki, assembly GCA_013398015.1. NCBI lineage: Eukaryota > Metazoa > Chordata > Aves > Passeriformes > Paramythiidae > Oreocharis > Oreocharis arfaki. Next base: position 396,182 of record VZRR01003260.1, read on the forward strand.
GACAGCAATACTGCACTGTTTTTCCACTTCTCTGCTACACTGAATATCCACAGCACTGCTTCTTCAGTCAATATCTTCTTTTCCCTCAAGTAAGTGTATGTTGGTTCACACTTCCATAATATTTCTCTCCCAGTCTCCTTCCCAGCACATGGAGACAGCCAACAGCAGAAGCCCAGCCACCTCTGAATCTTCATAGATCTGCTCTTTCTTGAAGGACTTGGTGATAAACACTTCTTGGCTAACACTCTTCAGCGTGGGATTTCAGCTGGGTTTGGGATTTAGTGAATTGAATCACCACTGAAGATTTAACATTCACAAGGGGGATTCTTTTCCTCTCTTTAACAGAGGGACTGAGGTAGAAAGAAGAGTGAAGATCCTGGTTCTTCAGAGATGCTGGTCCTTAGCCTGATTACAAAAAACTGTCTTTATTCCAATTTTTCAGTGATTGATCAGGTACTAGATTTGCCTGGTACTCATCTACTAGGGAAATTTCAATTATACAGAACATTTAATTTGCATTCTTCACAATGCAGCTCTGCAATCAAGCAAAGCTAAAGATTAAGCACTCCTTCAGCTGATTTTTAAGTAAATTTCATTCTCTAGTTTTAATACAAAAATTCACTGGTGCATGAATTGCTCAGAATTGTTAGCAATAAAATGCTGAAGTAAATCCGCCAAGGATTTGTTGGGATTCCATTTGCTTTTAATAACTCTATTGATTTGGTTTGCTCTCTGAGGCTGTAAGGCAATGTATAGTACCATCTTCTACTCTCAATAACCACTTGCAAACCTCAACATTCATTATTTGTTTCTAATATTGATCTCAGAACTCCAAAATGACGCAACAACTACATACTCTTAAGCTAAATTTACAAGGATGTTGCAATGTGTAACACATCATATCCACTTACAAAGTTTCACTAAGGTCCGTCAAGTCCTGGTCTACTCTTTTCTAAGTCTCATTTGACTCTATGGCATTCAATCATGGATTTAATGCATCTTGATCCATTCTGAAGTAAAAAATATCACCAGAGATCAACCTGATTTAAGGCTGTAAGTGGAAATCATTGCAGCTATCATTCTTTTAAGTTAATTATATGATCAAATCCACAGTTAGCTGGTTATAAACCTGTGCTACTGCCCAAAAAACTAGTCCTACCCTCTTCTTGTCCTCACCTTATCACTCAAGCCCCACCTGATGACAACATCAAGAGAGAGGTTCACATAAAAACTAAACTGGTCAAAGTAAACTAGCTTTTGGCCACTGAATCACAACCGTGGATTTATTATTAGACAGCTCTTTCCACTTATTAGGCACAGTATTTATTTCACAGCCAAAGCTAAGGGCAGGGGGAACAACGCCTGCAGAAGCAGGATGAGGAGGACACTTGACAGAGTAGAGACACTTAAATCTGGCCAACTAAGGAACAAGATTGAAATTTAGTGTTAATGGAAAACTGCAAATAAGGTGCCACAACACAAGTCATTCACAAGAATGATTTCTAAATTGATGGAGGTGGTGTAGTTAGGGATTTTATTTGCAGGAAAGTACTTAAGCAGAAAACAGCCTTCATTTAAATTTTAAATTAACACCTATTTTTATAGAACCCTCCTGCCTGAAATCAGAAAAGTATCACAAATGCCTTACAACAGCAGAAAAAGAAAACCTCTAAATTGATTTTAGATCACCTTAAACAAACACATCTACCCAACCCCAAAACCACATGATAAATTTTAACAAAAATACCTAACTACAAACAAAGAAAAACCAAACACAACCCAGACCAATAATTTTGCTTGTATTCTTTAGTGAATATACATATAGGTTATTTTTCCATTTTCCTAAAGAAGCCAGCAACCTCACAGTTAATATTTCAAGTTGATAGAGCTGACAAGGTTTTCACAGAATGAAAATAACTCCTAACTGAATGCCTAAGAAGAACATTACTGAATGCCTAAGAAGCCAAAAGCTCTGGAGGAAAAAAAATGTGCGAACTAATCAATGCTGAATATGCTTAAATGAGGCTAAAAGAAGTAAGGGCTGTTTGTCAGAACAGAGGTTCGATTTTTCTGAAGTGAAGGGAGCTGGGAGAAGGTTGGGGAATTCACAAGCTTTCCTTAAAATTTAGCAAAAGATAATATTGACAGGGAAATGTGCCATAACAGAATTTATTTATGGTGGACAGACAACATTTGACCACGTTTTCAATGAGCTTATTGTACAAGTATCCTCTAATGCTGATGAGGTAAAAATTCTTCCCAAGACCGTGACTTTGCACATTTTCTACAAAGGAAAAATTCAGTGGTAAAAGTAAAAAATACAGGCCTCAAATCTTCAGCCTAATTCTATAAAGGACGTTAGAAATGTGGCCATCTTGAAAGCCAGAGCGTACAACCAATTTAACACACCAGCCTCATGCCTGAACTAGATAGTTTTGTGTTCTCAGGGGCCCCAAATACAAGGATGCATCCTGCCCATGCAATGCAAGCACAAACTGCAGCATTATGTACACCAGAAGTAAACTGATGGCTTGCAGGACACATCTGGCATCTGGCAGTTACTCATTCCTTTCAGCCTCAGCCCACATCCCACCAGCATTGCAAAAGACAGTTCCTTCAGCAGGTTACAGCTGGTGCCGCTGGCAGGAACTGCTGCCACCGCACCCCAGCCAGAGCCACTGCCAGCAGCTGGTGCAAGGCTCCCAACAGCACCAGCAACACATCCAGAGAACAAACGTGGGTACAGAACAAGTACCAGAGATCTTCCAAGGCACTTCATCTCTCCCCTGAAACACTATTTAACTTTGCACATCCACTTTAGGTCATTACTCAGAATCATCACGTAAAGAAAAAAAAACTCCATCCTTTTTCTTAGAAGCAGTTGTTATTTATAGCTCCTATACTGTGTGGAGCATGACAAGAAAATGTGATCATTCTCCTGCACTTACCTTTCTTGTTAGCAGACTTTTGCGCCTCATTCCACAGGCCTCCAGCTGGAGACGCCCCCGCAATGCCAATTCAATTAACATACAGCCACGCAATCCTGAGGAGATGCAATCGTTCCAGAACGATGTGTAACCCTGTGAAGAATGGAAGACAGTAAGATATCTCCATCTCCACCGGAAAGTGAACAGAAAAAACGCCTTGCTGCGTTCTCTAGGCTATTCTCCTGCTTTCATACTTTTGAAGTGGCATCACTAGTCACTATCACTCCTGCCCTGAAAACATGAAGCAGTCTCATCCTCTACTAGTTTTGACACTCAGTCTCTGCCTTTTGAAGAACGGGGAATCCTCAGGAAAATGAAACAGAATGAAAGAGGGCTATACCAAGAACTGTGAGGTATAAAGCGTGGTTTTATACATAGTCAAAATAAACATAGGACATTTTTAAGACATCAAGCATTCAGCATTACTGACATCACACGGCCTTATGAGTGACTGAGAAACATTAACATGATTTTACATGCATAAACAGCATGGCACTGATAAAGCAATAATAACCTGAAAACAGATATTAAGTTAACTATCGAGTATACTGGAAAACACAAATGTGGCAATCAGCACAAATCACAGAACAGATTCTTTTGACTTGAACATTGTAAACTAAAAGACAAAAGTTTTCTAAGAAATATTTGGAATGGCTACCATTTTGCCATTTAAATCCTTTGAAAACATGAATTTTACAGCTTGAAGCATCTAGTTCTTATACAAACAGCAAAGTTGCAAACCACATTTATTTTACGAACCACACCACAACAACCACAATTTATCTCTATTTCTGCATTGATAGCTGTCTGCTTAAATGGCAGAACAGATCATGTGACCCAATACATTTACTCATCAGTATCTAGAAAGACAACTATGGACTTTTGTACTCCATTGTTCAAGAGTTATGACCAAAAAAAATTGCCAACAGTGTTCTTGCATATTTTTAAATATTTGAGTATCTAAGACAAAGCAAAATCATTAAGAATTGTTCTGTCTTATGAGAAATGTCGGCAGAAATGTTTCATACGATTCATAAAGATCTTTCCAAATTCCTCTAGTGAAGCACTTCTGAAAATACTGACTTTGGGATACTTTAGAGAAAGGTGCTGTACACAAGACATGGCAGTGGGCAAGAGTGGAGGAGAGCTCTGCTTTGAATAAATTTGTCTTAACCAATAAACAAGACTAGCTTAAATCAAGAGCAAGTCAATTTTATTCCTTTTGCAGACAAAAGCTGCCAGTGTATAAAGATACAAGATGCATATATCCTAAGTCCACTAAATTTACAAATCAGTCTCTTAACTAATGCCATCAAGTACAGATTTCCAGGAATGTGAGAATACTTGCTTCAATTTTGCAGTTAGCTGTTTTCAAGAGCTGTAATATATAGATGACCAACACTACTGAAAAGTCTACGAAAGCCCTGAATCTCTAAGGTAATCACCAAAATAGGTCCCATATATTTATTTAAAACACCACAAATATAAGTTTGGAAAGGCATTTGAGAAGTTATCTAATCAGCCTTCTACTCTAGAGCTGATACTTTGCAAGTATCAGCTACTCTTACAATGCCATTCTATAATTAAGATTTTGGTTGGCACCAGACACTTCTCTGCCAAATAACAGACACAATAAGGTGCAGTATTTGCTTGAGTGGGAAGAGATACGACTCCCACATTCTAGTTCCAATCAGTCTCTTTACATAATAATTCCTGAAGTCAGACAATACATATGCAAACAAAAATCTATTGTGCAAACTCACAGGCACAATATATTTACCCTTCTTTATATTCACAGAAAGTTTCATATTATTACGCAAACAATTATAGTGCTGCTGCTTTTTTCCTTTTTTAGTAACGAAAGCTGAATTTATTTTTAAAATTACTATTTTTCAATGAAGTGACATTAACTACACCACTCCCAGCACCATTTACCAGACGTAAACTCCTCTGTTCCAGTAGTTAACATGGACAGCCATAGGCTGAGGGTTGCAGAGAAATAAGGGCTTGTAAGATAATTAAGGTCAAAAGTGACCATAGGAGTCTCTAGTCCAACCTCCTGCTGCAAGCAGGTTCAGTTTTGAAGTCAGGTCAAGTTGCTCAGGGTTCTATTCAAGCATGTCTCAAAAACTTCCAAGGATGGAGACTGCACAATCACCCCACAGTTTTTAACCAAGTAATCCTGAAAGACAGATCTAAAAGATTATGACCTTCATAAATGGAGCTGCTTGCTCAGGTGGGTTAGATGACATTGAAGTCATGAGAATGTACACTGGGTCACCATCTTCTTATTTTCCCTCTGCCTCCCAGGCTCAGTGTTCACAGGCAATCCTCTAGAGATGAAACATTAAATTTCCATACACAAAAATATCACAGCTATTATCAGTTAGGAAAGAGATCCTTTTCAATCCATTAAACTGCTCTTTCCAGATTGTTCAGGTAGATGAACTGGTTGAGTTTGACACCCACTGCAAAGATATCAGACAATCGTCGGAACCTTCACAGAATATCAGTTCAGCACACAACAGTCTCACTAAATCATCCTTTAAATTAACTCAAGCTCCCTGGAGTAGCTAAAACTGAATGGGGGACACTTATCTTTGACACTCCAAACACCCTCTTGACACCTACTTTAAATGGCAGATAGCATAACCAGAAAAGGTGCACAAAAGAGAAGCAAAGGTGTGGAGATTAATAATACAGGGAGAGGTAGAATGGCAATATAGAATAATGCACTATTTGCAAAGGAAAAAAGGGCTAAAAGGTGATAAACAAAGCTAGCTCACAGCTTAGGAGTCAGTAGCCAACTTCTTTTCTGTTTTTACATTAAATTAACAGGAAGGCAAAAGTTTTCTTACAATCGTTTAAAAAACAAGATCAATAATGAAGTTCGACAGACAGCAATGGATCTGTAAACCCCACAAGGACCAGGATGAAGACAATGTACCCTGGGGGAACTGTCATCCTGAGCCCAGCCTCTCCCTGAATGTGAACTGGCCACCGCTCATTACAGCACATGGAACATGACAGGGAAGTGGTTTTAAAAACTGTTCAGTTATTCCAAATTCCTAGCAGTCTGAAAACCCTTGACTGAAGGTCAAACATCACTATTTAGAAATGCAACTCATTCCACTATTTAATGCTCTTAAACAGCACTAGTTTTCTCACAAATACACCACCAAGTATTTTTACATTACCTATCTTCCTGCAAGTCTTAGGGTTTTATAAACTTTCTAACTCAAAGAAATCCTTATTTCATTAAAGTTGCTAAGCAGCAGGGGGGAGGACTTACAATGCAGGAGATTATTTTTATCTGACAGCAATCATACTAGAATAGCACTTTAAGCTATGAATAGCTTGCAAGACAAAATTTTAAATCTACAATGACTCAAAGATCAAAAAACTGTTTACAACTGTCATGTTTATTTACACAAACACAGCACAAAAGCATTTTTCATCAGACGTGACCTAGAAACTTTCAGCTAAAAACTAGTTTTGCTAGACAAGCATAAAGGCAAATAAGAATAAAGTTTACACCAAATACTTGTTACCATACTAACTCTGAAAGCTCAGACTTTCCACCCCGGTATGGCAAAGCACAGAGCTAAGACTAAGACTCTCTTTCTGCTTTAAGAATAAGTTATTCAAAATCCATGTCCATTAAGCTATTTCTTTCCCAACAGCTATGGGATTTATTCACTTTCTACTACTCCCTTCCCTTCTGCCTGACTTCCAGCTCACACAGGTATTCCTGTTCAGTTATTCATTAATTACTTGAAACTCCCACCTATTAAACAGTACATTGTATAACAAAGGCCAATTACCTAAACTACCTTACTTTCCACTTCCTGCTTCTACTTAAGTCTCTTTAGAGCCATGAGTTTACTTGAGAGATTTTAAAATTCTAAAGGTTGTGTGTATTTTTTTTTTTAATTTAAAAGGCTAACACCTTATCTCTGATCCAAAGGGCACTGCAGCCATGACCACTATAACTTCTCAAGAATGTAAAAAAATCAGAGTGAGAAGACTAACGTGACCAGATGTGCCTGAAGGTATTTGCTGCCAAGTATGCTAGTGACTTCTACACAATTAAGGCTGCTTTCAGACTTGCAAAAAACTTCAAAATCATTTCACTTAAGCACAAAACAACCAACCTTCACAGAGCAGTGACTCTCACTGTTACCTCTCACATTGCTACTACTCAGCTTCCAGGCTACTGTCACACTAGCTCTATTTGAAACAAACAAACAAAAAATAACTAAACAAATGAACAAACAGAAAGACCCCCCTGAACGAACATCACTATTTTCTGTTTCCCAAGTGCAATTTAAAGTTACCCAGCAGTAACAGTGCAAAAAATGCAATTAAGTTGTAGATATCATTTTACATTTATATAGACAGAGAAGTAATCCCTAATGGATTACAAAGTTTAAAAAAAAAAACAACAAAAAAACTTTCTAAATAAAATATAGAACAAAAGACTCACAAAAGACTGGGTAATCTTACTCAAGAATACTTTATTTTATACGTCAGAGTTGCTAAAAATCTCTTCCCACTATAGAAATATACATTCTCTCTCCACTTCTTCAGTTAACTCAGAATAGATGCACAGCAGGTCTACTATACCTGGCACAGACAAGAAAGGAGAAGAGCAGAGTAAAAAAAATCCATGAAAATACCTCAGATTCAAGAGAAAGGAAAGAAAAATGCTTGCAGAGCTACAATCCTGCGGCTTCAAAATACACACATGGTAGTATAAATAAATATGATGTGTTTAACTCGTGGTTAAGGGCACCCATTTACAGAACACAGACTGTAGCTGCCAATGCATTCTATTCCAAAGAGTCTCAAGCTACTGCAGATTACTCTGCAGACCACAGAGCCATGGAAAATGGAATCAGCTTCACATGTCTTTTAAAAAAGCATCATAAACTCATGTAATGGTCTGCGAAGATAACTCATGGGTTACAGATGCCTACTCACCAAGAAAATTAAGTATTTTTTTATTTTAGCACAACAGGCCCCTCGGGCCCATCCTCAGATCCACACAGCCTCATATTCAGTATCAGAGGCCAGTGTTAGGTCAAAGTTTTGGCCCTGACTCAATTTACATTTATGAAGAACCACAACAGAAGTTTATCTGGGGTAATGCACATTAACACTGCCCAGTCTATGCTTCTCTTACTAAAAGCCTTTTCATTTTACATTCAAACGTAACAGTACTCCTTAGACCCTCACCTAGCACCCTCTACTTAAAAACAAAACTAAAACATCCATCATAAAGAAATGAACCGAATAACCGAAGGGAACCTTCTAAAGGACACACATCACTACAGCTACCCAAACCCCTGTTCTCAGAAATTCCTGAGAATTCCTGTTCTCAGGAAATGCCAAATTTTTCTTTTATGAAAGAAACAAACAAAAGGACTTTGAAATCTGGTAAATTTCTGAAACTTTGTATACAGACAAAACAAATAAAATGTCAGTTAAACCCTTTCCAGCCATGGCAGCTCAATCAGAAGGGAAGATGGCCAACTAATAGAAAGCAGAAGTGAACAATTATAGCTCCTGAGGAGTTTTAAGTCCCAGCTCCAAGGTATTACACCTTACAGTCTAGTCAGAAGACATCAAATCCTTAGTTTCAGAGTTTATCAACTAGGAGGAACAATCCAGGTTAAAGCAAGCTTTCACATTAGCAAACAGTAAATTCTGAACTTACAGGTACCCTGTTCTCTGTAAGAATAGTATTTCAGAAAAAAAACTGCAAGGTACCCTGTCCTCTATAAGAATAGTATTCCAGAAAAAAAATTGCAACAAGTTCTACCTGGATGATGAAAGATAAGAAAAATTAAGACTTCCCAAACTCGCTGGAGTTTGCACTTACTTTTATTACTTCTGCATAGATGGCCCTCAAACACTCTGCTGAGCAATATAAAAGCTCTGAGACACAAGACTATTGATTTGTCTATATACAATCAAATGTTGAGCTTTCCCAAAGAGGGGCTTCTTCCTAGCTATCTATTCTTCCCAATATATGGCAGACTATTTTCACTATTTCATCCTACTGGGAGTTTGTTATC
>VZRR01003261.1:1704-20874 GCA_013398015.1 Oreocharis arfaki
CCTGCCCGCTGCCCCTGCCTGTCCCTTGCCCCCTGCCTGCCTCTACCCACTGCTGGGTAAATGCTGTAGACAATGCAACCACAGTGTGATTGTCACAGTAGCTGGCACATACCCAGTGCTTTATCATTCATAACCCCCCCAGTCTGTGTCTAGACAAAACAAGGCTTTGGTGAAGGGCTGGGGGATTAAAAAGGAGTTAAATTTTAGGAAATAAACCCACTGTAATCATTTTTAATTTGCATTGAAATTACTTTAAACAACTCCTGCATATTTTTGTTTAATGCAGTTATGTGATGTCTGTTTATATGACACAGTGAAGGGGGTATGAATGATACACCATGAACTTGAATGAATAATGAACTGTGTAGTAAAAAGGATGGCCTGGGATATTCTCCAGTGAGAGTTTTCATAGTCCTGTCACGGTTGGATTAAACTTTGGAATTTAACTGTTTTCATAAGGCAAAAGTCCTGGTAGCTGGCAACAGAATAATGAAGCTGTTTTAGGACACGTCTGTCTTGGAATAGTATGTCCTGTAGCCTTCTTCACATAGAATTTATTACTCTTAGGAGTTTAAGGAATAATAATAAATAAAAAAAAAAAAGGCAGGAAAGGCAATTCATAAACACAGAAGCTACACACGGTAAAAGCAGCATGTCTGACCCCAGAGCTGGTAACAACACATGGGGTTGCCAGTCTTAGAAGAATGAAAGTCATCTGGTGTTTGTGCTAGCAGCTGGGCTAATGCTAGCCTATTTTTTTTCTTCTGCAACTAATTTCCAGACTGATAAGGTTGAAAAAATGCTATATGAAGATAAAAACTTTGTCTGGTTAATAGTATGAGTAGTTATTTTTCCCTGATATAAATAGACTGGTGGCAGGTGCTTGTTTAACTTCAGCTCTGCTTCTGTTTGGTATCAAAATTTATCTGACATGGCCAGGAGCACTGGGCTGACTTACAGCCCAGCAGAAGGAGAGAAAGCAGCTCTGCCAAGAAACTTTTAAGTCTAGGCAAATATTTAATTGAGACCTGATTCACAGCTGATGAATCACGTTCATAAAACTGTCAGCCCTGCACGTGAGCAATGAACACATATTCCACTCCTCTCAAAGCTTTTATTATGCTTTGCTTTTATTGTTACAAGCGTCTGCTCAGGATGGCAAGTGACAAATCTCTTTGGACAAAAGGACCTTCAAGTCAGATACCTTAACAATGCAATACGTATCTCTGATTTAAAGGTTCAAAGAGAATACTGCTGGTTAGAGTGGGGTTTTTACTTCTCTAAAGTAGAAAAGGTGTGCAGTAATTGCCTTTTCTTCATCAGGCTGACAGTAGTGTGATGAGCACCTTGCTGTTTCTCGAGCACTTACATGCCAAGCTAATATTCAGTGATACTGGAGTAGTCATTGCCTAAAGGCTGGTGCAATGGTGTTCCTTCTCTTGCAGCTGTGGTTGGCCTGCTGTACCCCTGCATCGACAGCCACCTCGGGGAGCCCCACAAGTTCAAGCGGGAGTGGGCCAGCGTCATGCGCTGCATCGCGGTGTTCGTGGGCATCAACCACGCCAGTGCTGTATCCTTGAGCTAGTGTGTGCTCCTTCTGCTTACTTTGTGCTCATGAAACTCTCTGCCACTCAGGTCTGGGAGAATACTGAAGGTAAGGGTGGTGCTCCTGGCAGAGAAGTTCTGTGGGGCCTGCTGTACACTGCAGTGGTTACTGTAAGATGTGTAACACGGCTCACTTGAAGTGCTATGGGAGGGAAGAGGGATCAGCATGACAGTATGTCTTATTTAACTGCGAATGTAACAGCGTAAGTTGTGTTATTTTAATCTATATCTTGCCTACATCTAAAAGTTAACACAACTAACCAGTTAGAAGCACAAAATAAGAGTGTTCTTTGTGTTGAAATGTGCTGGCTTGAGCAGAAAACATAAGTCAGCTGGATTACTCAGGTTACTTGAGACAAAAATCCATCAAAGTTAAGTATTTTAAAATGTAGCATATTCTCTAGATGCTCAGTGTGACAAAAATTGATGTTGACTTTGCAGTCATTCTCTGGTCAGAGTCAATAAGAGTTATTATTGCTTGGCAGGTCTGAAAAACAAATTCTAAATGTATTGAATTTAAAGACAGAGAATTGTGCTCACTTTCAGTTTGAGTTTTCTCTTGCTCAGTTTCAGCAGCAGCGTGCCTGCAGATTTAAAAAGAATTGTCCTTAACATCTTTTCCCAGAAATTAGACTTTGCAAACAACGTCCAGCTGTCCCTGACTCTGGCAGCCTTATCACTGGGGCTTTGGTGGACATTTGATCGTTCAAGAAGTGGTCTCGGACTTGGAATTACAATAGCCTTTGTAGCAACTCTGATTACCCAGTTTCTTGTATATAATGGTGTTTATCAGTAAGTTAAGCTTCTAAAATACTATTTCAATTCTCTTGTCTTAGCTAAAAGCATGGGTGCACATGAACTGGAATTTAGTTGTTAACATATTGGGCATGTTCTTATAAGAAGATGTTTTGTTTGTCTAAGGCAGTGGTCCAGTTGTTCCAAATGCCCAGACTGAGAACTGTGGGTGGAAGGTGGGGAGCTGGTGAATTGGGATGTGTGCTGAAATGGTAACAGCTCAGAAATCTGAACTTTTACTGGATCTCAGCAGAGTGACTTTCTAAACTTTACTGGCTAGGACATGGGGGTTTAAAAGCTTATGAAGTTTACAGACTTAATTTGGTCTCCCCATTTCCTTCTCCTCTGTTGCTGCTTTTTTGTTTCAGCCCAGGGAGAGAATTCTGTAGCATCTTGTTAACAGTATGTAAGATGATGAAAGTTACTTGTCCCTAACTTTAATCTCCTCTTCTTTACTAGGTATACATCCCCAGATTTCCTTTACATTCGTTCTTGGCTTCCATGTATATTTTTCTCAGGAGGTGTGACTGTAGGAAACATAGGACGCCAGCTGGCTATGGTAATTACTGCATAATTAGTAGTTTTCTTACAACCCAAATGCCTTCCATTGTTGTTAGTCCAAGAACAAACTATGCCTTGAAGGGGATGAGTCACAAACTGACAGAGTTAAATAGATGCATTTCTAAGAGCTGCACTGTAAGCAGACAACCTGTGTTGCCAGTAGAGTGGGTATTGTCTTAGTAAGTGTTGGATTATCTTTTGTATTTAGCTTTTTCCAGCAGCAGCCTAAATAAGACTGGAATCAGTACATTGCTCCTGCTCCATCAGTATGTATAATTAACATCTAAGGTAGCTGGAGAACTGAGACACTGATGGGCTTTCTCTAATTACTCTTGCACAAAAGTATGTGTAGGGAAATGTCCCTATGTAGCATCAAATTCCACTGCTCTGGAATCAAATATTCTCTTCCTGGTCACTTAAGACATGGTTCAAGTATCGCTCCAAACATGGGATAATATAAATTGCTGTCTTCTTTGCTAGGTTCTTAAGGAATTATTTCCTTGTGGCACACTGAAGAGTAAACCTGGCTGTGTGTTTGCACATCAGCCTAAGGCTTGGTTGTGAAAAGTATTCTGACTCTGATGGATAGTAATAATTAATATTGTGTTGATTTAGCTTCTGTCTACTGTCTTAGTCCCATATCCTGGAAAACATCCTTTAAGTATTTAACTTTCCTAAGACTACTGTGGTTTAGGTGTCTTCAATTTTTACTGACGGAAAGGCATTTGAGGTTCTTTAAACACAAGGTCACTACTTCCCCTTCAAACCCCACTGGTGCAGTACAATCTGCATTTGGGTTTATTTAGGACTATGTGTATGGGGGGAAGAGAAGGTATAAGTTCTCTTTTTAAATTTGCCACTCACTTCAAGTGAAAACCTTACATTAACTGAATTCTGTTGAAGCTTTGGTGTTGCAGCAGAGTCTCACAATAAAATCATAGTTGGTTTTATGCTACCATTCTATATTTTACACTGGCATATGCAGTGCTTCCAGTTGCTCTGCTGCTCCTGTTAGAAAGCAAAGGGAGGGAGCCTTAAAGAAGAAAGACCTCAAATTAATTTAGACACATGGGACTTTTTTCCTTTGATATCTTTTCATCTGGCATCTCACCTGAATGTGGTTAAAATCAGCCTGGATCCTGCATGCAGCTTTCCTGTCGATCTTGTCATCTTCCTTATAAGGAAAGGGGGAAGTTGGCAAGGCAAAGCTTTTTATTCTGGTTGTTTAGAGGTGTCTTGTCACGTGTTTTACAGTGCCATTACTTAGTCAGGAAAAACTTGGAGAAGTGCAGCATTTTCATAGGAACACTTCTGCAAGTCATTGTGAAGCATTCCATGCTGGAAATCCAAAGGAGTTGAGTCTATGATTCAGTCAACCACATCTTTCCTCTATAGAGCTATGTTGGTCTAAAAGTACCAATCTGTTTTGTCAGCCACTGTGGGTGTGGCACGAAGATGGAATGTAGCATTTTTTTCACCCATACTTGAATAAAACAGTTATTTCTGTAGCTATATTGTGCTGCAGCCCCTGAGCTGTTTGCTGCATGTGGCAGCTGCAGATCAAACAACAGATATTTCCTGGGCTTGTCCAGAGTAGAAGGTGACACCAGTGGAAATTAGTGGAGTAAAGTTGCTTTGCTTCTTCCTCAGCCCTTGTCTAGCTTTTGCAATTAGAAATTAAAAGTGAAAAGAAAAGTGTCCCTGAGACATCTCGTCCAGTGCTGGTAAATGTTAGCTGGGAGATGCTTGCTGCTTTCCAGTTGCTGGATTTCAAGGAAGCTCACAAAGTGTAGTGTGACCTTTCAGCAAACCTGCTGTTGGCAGGGACTTTGAGGTTTTGTTTGGCTTGTTGAGGTTTTTTTGCTACCAGCTTGAGTATGAAATCCAGTGTTTTCTTGTAGTAGGTTTTATAGCAAAAGAAGAGGTGAAGGTGCAGCTGCTGCCATCAGTTCTTTCTGTTCACTATGACACCTAAAATTGCTCAGTCAGTGCTCATCAGCTGGATTAAATGGATGGTGACACTTCATTTTGAGTTGTAAGCATCATTCTCACCATCTGACAGATTAGGGTGGTATTTAGAATGTGGGCCTCACAAATATCTACTGTTTACTGGTGCTAGAGGCTGGAGAACTGAGAATACATTCAGTACTTGAAAATGTATTTGCATTTTGACCTTAGAAAGAGAACATGTTGCAAGCTTTGTTTCAAAAAAAAGTTGGTTAAATTTCTCATAGTGACGTACTACAGGGTTCCATACTAGAAAAGGGACTTAGGAGGAAATGAGTAAGTCTCTGATACCAGTCTTTGACTGGAAAATAAAGTGACTTGTGGTTAAAGGAAGTTTGAAAAAGGGCTGTTAAAACTGAATTAATGACCATTAAGTGAAGCACTGTGTACCTTCTGCTAAGAAATAAACTGAGAGAGGAAAGAAAGATAGCAAAGTCTTATAAAAGCTAGTGCAACTGGCAGATGGATGTTTCAGATGCACTGATTGGTGCAACAAACACCCATAGTGATTTTTTTTTTTTTTTTTTCCCCCCCCACAGTTAGGGAGCACGTCCTTGTTAAGCTTTTATAAGAAGCCATGCTTGCTAGGTCATTGTCAGCCTAACTGGAGTTAGTTGACTATTTAATAATTGAAAGTACTGCATAATGTAGTCACTTATCAGATGGCATTAAAGCCTAACGTGTTTGATGTTTTCTATCCATAGGGTATTCCAGAGAAACCACACAATGACTAAGCCTCTGAAGAACACCCGGTGCCAGTGTGAAAGCAGCATTATGAAGATGTGCTCCTTTTTAAAACTGAAGATTATTTAGAAGAAATAATCTCTTTGTGGGCTCACTGCACAAATGACTTGTGGGGAAAAAAAATATTAATCCACTCTTAGAATAGCCAAGTGAAATTAACTGCTTATCTTGAAATCTTACCCTGATTTACCGCATAAGCATTTCTGTATGGCTGTTCTCTGGAAGAGTTTAACACCAAGTGCGTACAACTGTTCAGGCTAAGTGGCAGTTTTCCAAGTATTAGATTCCACTGTAAGTTATTGAATCAGCTGCCGTGTTTTAAAGCCTTGAAACTGAAATTTAATTACAAGCTCTTGTATCAGTGCCCAAAGGAAGTAGATCGATGGTGCTTAACAATGATGAAGTATGGTTTAATAGGAATAGTATTTATCCAAATCTTTAAAAAATAGGGTTATTTAAAAACAAGAGTGATCAAAACAGATTAAAGGCATTGCACCAATGCTTTTAGGAGTCTTATGAAGGAATCATGCCCTTACTTGTAATGCTGCATTAAGTTTCTGTCTTTGATGGTGGAGAGGGTTTGAGGGATGAGAGGTTGGAAGCCTTAGTTTGGAATTTCTAAATTACTTCAGTACAAGAAGGGAACACTGGAGACAATCTTGTTCAAACCTGAACCTTTATCAAGAGATTCCGACTGGAAATTTCATTACTCCTGAGGCTTGCAGTTAGATTTGCAAGGATCAAGTTCTGGCCACAATTCAGTAAGAAATCTGTGCGTGTGACTAGCCCTGCTTAATATTAGACACCTGCTTCAGTGTCTCACCGAAGGACATCTTAAGTATCTCAAATGTCTGGTGTCACTGAAAAAACATGCATTGCATGTCATTGCTTGGCCATCAAGCATGTGTCCCCAACTTCTTCAGTTTGTCATTTCCTCCTAGAGCTGTCCTTTCAATCAGGGTTTGGACTGAGATCATTAGAAACAGAATTGGGCCTAAAATGTGATTTAAACTGTATGTGAAGAATAGTAAACAGCTTGTTTTCTCAGTTCAATTTCTGAGAGAGATCACTACTTGTTTTTACACAACCCTATAGAACTTGCAATCTGTGATTGCCTTCTTAAAAACAAAAAGTGCTTATGTCACTGCATTAAACATTTGGTGTTTCTTAATACATAGTTCTTGTGAGCACAACGTATTCATTTGATAGCTTAGACCACAGGAGACCTAAGTAGCAAGTATTAGGTCTTAAAAGTTGAAGTGCAATGTACAGTAAGTCTGAGCCTCAAGTTCTCTTCAGTATCGATCATTTCTTATGAGAGATTAAAGAGAAGAGGGTTCTGAGTTCATTTCAATGCTGCATGGAGTCAAATGGAGCAATAATTTATTTAACTAGTAAAGCTAGTTTTGTTGTATCTTACATTGAACCCAAATTTTTAGAAATACTCCAATTTTGTGGTTATGGTGTACTTGTAAACTTTTATGGATTTGCCTTTTTGTATTATGCAATTTTTTTTTTTTTGGTTGTGTTCTTTTCCAATCTTTCATGGCTTCAGTTATAGTTAGAGGCATCAGTTAAAGGTTGAACTATCAAAACAGATGTTGAGGCCAGGGTGGCTGTTCTGGCTGTTTTCACTCTTCTAAGGGAATGCTAGCAACAAACATTTAGCACAAAGTCTGTACTACAGAGCAGACCCCAGTTCTAACCTTGCTTTGGTGTAAATCAAGAGTAATTTCATTGGTATAAGATCCTTCCTCAGATGTTCAAAACCTAAATCAAATTTTGTAGAACTACTTGAAGAGATCAGGACAGGTGCAGCTCAGCTGTTTAAGAAGCTGCTGCCTTGCTGGAGATACAGCTTTGTAACCATCTTGAAACTCATTTCAAAATGTTATGAAACCAGATGTAAGTAAAGCTGGCAGGGATCTCTATGGGTATTTGATAGAGAAGTATTTAAGATTTATTTGTAAAGACTGAAACTAAATCTGTACCTGTTAGAAATAATGCAGCCAAAAATGTAAGTCAAAAGTTCATTTTTTGCCAATACTTCTGAGTATCTTAACCAAAGTGGTTTAAGTTTGGAAGAGGTGGGGAGGGGAGTGAAGAAAATTTGCACTATTCTGAATTTGAACACTTAAATTCTCATTCTTACTGATAAGTTTTCAGCGGTGTGTTTGGTTTTACACTTTTTTTACTATTAAAGTTTTAAGATCAAACCATGTTTGCCTTGGATTCTCTGTGCTCACATTATGCAGGAATCTTTCTTGAAAAGGACAGTTGTTATGGTTGCATAACAAATATTCAGTCATGCATATGCAGTGGTGTAAAAAAAAGAAAAAAATTCCTAAACTGCACTTGGCAAGATCAGCTTCAGCCTGGGTTGTACAGTTGAAGAAAAACAGTCCTGCTATTGTAGCAGGAAAGCAGCATAAGTGTGGTGTGGTTTTGTGGCTTAAAGTACAGAATCTTCCTGCCATTGTCTTCTAAAATGCTGAAATTCATAATCTGAAACAAAATATGGAGGGGGCAGGGTAAGCATGCAAATTGCTGTTGTGGTTTGGTTGTCTGCAGCAGTGATTACTGAAGTCTGCAAGCTAAGAATGAGCTGATCAGGCTAAGCAGCTCTAATAGCAGCTTGCAAATTTAGACCAGAAGTCTTCAATTTCACTGCACTTAAGTGTCTGTTTTGGACTTCTAGAAGTTGCTGCATTTCCAGTGGAAGCAGCAAAATGACTTTTTGGTCAATTTTCTGTTGGCTTAGCTGAGGAAAGCTTCGTTAGGAATCTCTAGCTTAAGTAGCCCAGGTTTGTTTAACCAGTGCAGCAGCTGAGGAGGTCAGTGTTAACAGCTCCAATCTGATGGCCCACATTCTGCAGGTTCATTGATTTCCCTGAAACGCTACTCAAATTTCATGAAAAAGAATTAAATATATGTATTTTTTTATGTACAGGTACATATGAAAGGTTGTGGGACACAGCCTGGTCTTGGAGAACTAAAGCACAGTGGTCTCCTTTTGAGGCAGGAACAGGTGTACAAAGTTTATAAAGGGAAAAACACCGAAGTATTCTTCCCAGCAAGTGGGATGATTTGACGTGCATATTCCTGCAGATCCATTCTGTGGCTTGTGCAGCCTTTGGCTTTAATCATGGGGATTTGCAGGTGCTAAATTAGCCACAGGAGGGCCCATAGTCTGTTCTCTGAATGCAGCAGGAACATATTGAGATGAATAATGAAATTAGGTCTCAATTGCCTTTACTGCACATCAGCGTAGCTCCAAAATTCATTAGAACAAAGCACTACATGCTGGACTAATTCAAAAAACCTTCCACTTGCCAGCTTATTGAGGGTCCTGCCTTGGAAACAGGTGAGAAGTGTGGATGGCAGTGAGTTCTTTCAGCTAAAATGTCAAGAAAGGCACCTATAGATAGATCATGGTGATTTCTCTGAGCCATGAAATACCACAGGAGTTGCCCCGTACATAGTTTGGAGTCACCTCCCTGCATTTAAATCCTTATATTGTGCAGTGATAATGTTCTGCCTTCACGGGCTGCGAATGAGGACAGATGAATTGCATATTTAATAAAGCCACAGTCCTCATGCCTGTCCGTGTGATAAGAGAGTCTGATGATGCTCCTGGCCTGCTCTGGTTAGCTTTCAAACATGGAATTCAAAGTACCTATGATAATTCTGAGAAATAATTAATTGCTACCCAAATCACATAAAAGGTCAGAGCTTTACTGAGTTTTACTCAGTGAAATTCTCTTGTCCAGGTGCAAATCATGTTTTCCCTATTCCATTAAGTCTTCTTTGTGTGTTAAGTAGCCAGCATGCCATTATATTGTTTTATTAAATATCAGAGAAGTGCTACAGAGATTACATAAGATTACTGTGTTTCCAAGAATTTAAACATCATCTACAAATCAGCAGAAATTAAACATAGCTACTCATTTTCTCCCAGCTGGGATGAGGCTCCCTGGTGCACCCAGGTGAGTGTTCCTTGAGTGTCCCTGCCATGGTTTGGGGCTGGGAAGGGGAGGCCAAATCCTGTAGCAGCTGTGTGTGTCTCTTACTCACATGAGCACACAGGGAGTTTGTCCTTTTCAAAGTATCTTTGAGTAGGTGCCAAAAAATTAAAATAAATTTATCTGGACTCGCAAGGGAGTCGAGATCCCATCCAGTAAGGGCTTCTGACAGAAAGGCTCACTGAGATGCTCCTGGAGGAATGTAAGTTGTTCACATGTGCGCATGGAGTTCTTCAAGACAGAAGGTCTGGCGGCTGTTCTGGCTGCATTTTGAGTTGCACGGCACTGGAGAGATCATAGAATCATACAAAGGTTTGAGGTGGGACCTTAAAGACCATCTGGTTCCTAACCCCTGCTGCCATGGGCAGGGGCACCTTCCACTTGCCTGGGTTGCTCCAAGTCCCATCCAGTCTGGCCTTGAACACTGCCAGGGCTGGGGCAGCCACAGCTTTTCTGAGCAACATGTGCTAGATAAGACCACCAGGCACAAAGTTTGGGTCAGCTGCAACGCTTGTAACCACCTTGGCATGCATTGATTTGATTCTGACCTTTGAAAAGTGGTCCAAGTTGTCTGACAGTGCAATGCTTGTTATAGAAATGAAATGAGCTATTTCAATTTCCAAGCGTTCTTCCCGGGTTTTTTTAATGTTGCAGAAATGTATAAGAATTTGTTGGTTTAGGAATTATCTTTTGTTTCGATAAATCAGCATTTTTCGGCCAAAAAAAAAGTCTTTTAAAAAAATTTATTATCACTTTTGATAAGTATCACCTTGCTTATGCACCACCCTCATCGATCTTTTATTTTCTGGCCTAGGGTAATCACTTTCTTCTTCCTTCCTGCCCTTTGTTGGTTAAACAGCCTCCTCTAGGCTTTATACTGGTTTCATCACCTTTCAGACCTCATCTTCCTCTCTGCCACCCCAATAGCAGCTTGAAAGGCAGCAGGTGCCTGAGCTGCCTCTGTAGTCTGCACGCTGCACTGTCTGGACCTTTTCATTCTCAGACATTACTGAGAGCTTGTTCAAGGATGTTTTATTTTCTTCTGTTTTCTTGCCTGTTTCTGTCAGAAACTCTTTCTGCAATAAGAAGTCAGCCTGCTGGAAGGACCAGCATCCCCCATCTCGGCACCTGGGGGAGCAAGCAGGGAGCTGTGTTGTTCCACAGAACCTCTGCCTTGTTCTGACAATTGCGTTTGGGAAGATGAACTGAAGTTTTCTGTTTAAAACAAACAAAGCAACCCAAACAAACCCCAAGTTTTTCTCACCTCTTCTGCCCCGGCTCAGAAGAGCAGCTTTGTGGTGCCAGCTGTGTCCCTGTCATGTGGTACTGCAGGCTGCTGGGGTTTCAAGCAGCAGCACCTGGAGATGGGATACCTCGGGCTGTGTGTTAACTCTGGGTCCTACAAGTCACCACTCAGATTTTAATATCAGCTCCTCTCGTGCTGCTGCTGCGTTACAAAAAACCAGCTGCTGTTGAGTTTGATGCTAGGTATCATTTGAACAGATGTCATCCAAAAGCGAGAGAAGTTGTCAGTAATTCCTGATCACTCCTGGTGTGCAGCTGGCAGACCAGGCTGGAGGGTCCCTCTGGAGGGGTCTGTGCTGCTGAGCTCTTGCACCAGGACCCTGTAGCACAGAGCGTGGCACTGTGTGGAGCTGTGCTGGAGGGACGAGCAACCGGCTCTGATTTCTCCACGAAATCTGCTGCTCCTGGGCTGGTGGAAGAGGTGACATGAGCTGATGTAGGAAGAAGGTGCAACAGATCCCTGCCAGCATCAATCAACCCCACTCCAAATTTTGCCCTGCAAGGATCAGACAACATAGTCCAGAAACCTCTGGAGGTGCAGAGCTTGGGCTAAGGAAAAATCCTCAGGAATACATACCCTACTGACTTTCCCAGTGCAAGCAAAATATACAGGGCAAAAATCAAGACTCTGTGGGCTCTTTTGTGCAGCAGAGACCTTGTCCAGGCAAGCAGAGCTGATTCATTTCCATGCAGAACTCTGCAGCACTGAAATTCTTTGCAACCTCTGGCTTAAACATTTTTCCTTGCTTGGCTGAAGCACACAGACACTGCAGCCAGTGACATCCTCACCCAGCAAGGATTCAAACACAGGTGACCTGAAGTGCAGCACAGGTGAAGTCAGTGGGACTGGAGATGTGCTGAGCATCACGAGCAGCTCCAGATCTGGAGTTCTGCTCCCAGCCACAGCAGAGCAGCAGAGACTGTCACTGCTAAGGGCTGGAGGTCAGACATGAATAATCCTCCTACCAAACCTCCCACAGGTCACCTTCCAAGCACCTTGCTTAAGGCTATTTTGGAAGAGTTGAGTAACAGTGAATAAAAACATCAGCAAAAGAGCCACACTCAGTAGTAAGCAGCTACTGAGTTATCAGCTCAGTGGAAGAAAATAGTAATGGTGTCTAACAGCATAACCAGCTCTGATGATTTTACTCAGAATTTTAGCAATTCTTTTGTCTTTTCATGCAAAGAAAACACCTGGTATCACCAGGGCAGATCCTAAAGTCATTGTTTAGCTTTTACTTCATCTTTACTCCCACAGCTTGTGGCGCTGCTGGGATGAGAGTCCTACCAGGGTACGAACAAGTCCGTACGGAACACAGATTGAAGGGACGACCTGGGGACTCATGATTCTCTTGGTGGAACCCAGTTGCAAAGATTAAACATTCCCATGATTGTAGATGCCCCAGGGTATTCAAGGCATCCCTGTGGGCTTGTGGATTTGGCACAGGAGACACAAACTGGCAGCTGAAGACCACAGAGAAGATGTGGTACATCTCAGAATCACAGAATTAATGCCTTGAAGTGGCTACCTGAAAATAGAGGCTACAGAAGATTAAGAGAATAAAAGCAGGTATTTATTTGAAGGGCCTTCAAAGGTACACCCTGGGAATCAAAAGCCGTCAGAAAGGCTACACCCAAGATGTACCCTGGGTCACAGGTTTTCATACTTTCATAAGTTTGGTCCCTTTGCATATCAGGGTTAATTCTCCAATTATAATTTCAGATAATTATGTAATTTCCCCAAGTTTGCTCCCCCTGTCCAGAGGCTCAGTTTACGTATTTCAGGGCCTGGGACAGCAAGGTGTCCTTGAGTCCAGGCCCAGAAAGGGTTTGTTATGTCTAACCAGAACGGGAGAACAGTAGCTAACAGGCTATATGAAGTTTCACAGTTACACACTGGGCAGTACAGGATCTGAAAAAATATAAAAGCTGAAACCTAAGGCATCAGAATCACTTACACTGGGAAAACATTTAAAGTCATCAAGTCTCACTGGTCACCCAGCACTGCCAAGTCCATCACTGAAATCATGTCCATAAGTGCCACATCTACACAACTCTTAAAGACCTCCAGGAATGGTGACTCCACCACCGCCCTGGGCAGCCCGTTCCAGTGCTTGACAGCCTTTAAAGGAGAAGAAATTTTTCCTAATAGCCAATCTAAACTTCCCCTGGTGCAACTTGAGGCTGTTTCCTCTTGTCCTAAAACAAAAGAGCAGGAGGCTCAAGGTTTGAACCCCACCTTCAATGTCCACTAATGTATGAACCAAAGGCATCCATCAGTGCTTAAGATGAGAAAAGCCAGGGGTTTGAGGTTTTTCCCAACAATGAAACGTTGGGAAATGCACAGTTACCTCAGCATCATCACACCCACAACTCATTGTCATGGGAAGGACCATTCTCCTGGAAGGTGCAGCCAGGTGATGAAAGTCTGAATGCAAACTTATGAGATTGATAAAACAAGCAGCCTCACACAGGAGCTGGTGAATAAGTCTTTCCCATCAGATCTGCAGCGGGATTTGGGGAAAGAACAGCTGCATTTGTCTGCCTGCTCCTTGGGCATGTTCCACCTGCTTAATTGAAGGCAGGTCCAAGTGAGCCATCTGTTGACCTGGTTGAGGAATCAGAGCTTCCCACTAATTTAAAGATATTCTTAGAGGTTATTAAAGGCCTAGAAAGAAAGGAGAGATGGATAAAAAACAAGAGTAAGAAGCTTTGCCTTAGAGGCACAGGTAATATCTGTAACAGCTGCTACACCCTATGCCTAAGCTAATTGTTAAATGAATCACCCTGGCAAAAGAAGCATTAATAAAGGGAAGCGAAGACTGAACATCTGGAAAATAATATGAAAGGGAAGAATTTTCATATTTTGGAACTCCTTGCTGGGTGGGAACTGCTTGGGGAGACAGCTCTAATTGCTTGTCTGAGAGAATGAAAAGCGAATTTATTCCCAGTCTGAAATCAGCACAGTCATTGTGTATTCCTCTCTGCTCTCCTGTCCCAGTGCCACAACTGTTACAGGGGGCCCTGACCTGCAAATATCAAGACAAGTTCTTCATCTTCTGCTCCTTGGCCAGACAGCAATGCGGGTCCACAAAGGCAATGGTGTGCACCAGCCTCTTCGGGGCCTGGGTCCAAGCTCAGAAGCTGTTTTGAGCAGCCAAGTGCAAGATGAACCACCAAAATAAGGTTATTCTGGTGGCACCTCTGTCTTGGTGCTGCTGGGTGGTTACCAGGACTCATTAGGTAAACCAGCTCTCTGCCTGAGGCTGTGGAGCTTTCCTGGCAGCGGCTGTGGTGCAGGAGGGGAGAACACCAGGCCTTCTGCTGCCTGTTCCTGCTGTGCCTTGCAACCCTTTGCTGGATACGGGGAGCTAAAGACATGGCCAAGTTTCTCCCTCTATAGAAAAAGGACATGGCCAACACAAAGCAGAGTCCTCTCTGCAAGCCCCCAGGGATACCTTGCCCAGCACAGCAAGGAGCTCTGCAAAAAGAGCCCACACCACAGTCTGAGAGAGACCCTTTCCAAGATCTGACATGGGAAACTGGGCTGGATGAAACTCTGGAATGTTCTTGGGTCTCGTTCAGCTTTGGTAAGGAGAACCAAACCAGGATACCATGGATCGCTCTGATAGCAGGATGCTGGGATTTTAGCACGTATCTGGAAAACAGATTGTGCTGCAATACCTGTGCTCTGAGTCTGCCTGGGCTTAGCTTTCCTGCTCACCATTTCCTTGCAGAAGCAGCTCATGATTTTTCCACCTTCGCTCCATTTGGTCTTCTTGCTCTTCTGCCATTCTGCAGTTTCTCGGTCTCTTGCCTTGGAGAAAAAGCTCCTTCACTTAACACCTCAAACAGCACTGTACAGCCAGATCTCCATCCAGCAGAGTACCTGGCAGCCCAGGGCTGGTTTCTGCACCAGAGTCCTGGGCAGCGACTTCCCTGGGCACGTGTCCAGCAGGACACAGTGGGTCTGTGACAGGGGCATGATGAGGGCAGGGGAGAGAAGCAGCACTGAACCAGGGCTCTGCAGCAAGACAGGGTCACACCTCTCTTGTTTCAGCAGGACTGTAAAAGTCTGATCCACTCTTCAGAGCTTAAAAGGAACTCAACCACCCTCCAAACACAACACTGCTCCCAGCCCAAGCTTGCAAAGCATTGCCAGTGGCACGTGAAGCCCTTCTGAGCTTTTAATTTCCACCTGCAAAAGGAATGGGAGAGTTTTTCAGTATCTTACATTTGCATTGGTGTAGGTGAAATGCCAACCTGAGCACAGGCAGAGCTCTTACGTGGCACCCCACTCCTACAGTCCCCAGCACCACCTGGCACGCCCCAAATCCCCCCCTCTGGTGCCACTGAAGGAAGGACCTTTGACACCTCTCTCTTAACTAGCTGAACACAAAACTTTCTGTAACCGGTTATTCCAATCTGCTTCTTCCTGATGTTCTTCTGGAATAGCTGTATGTGGGAATCAATTTTGCAGGCAGGTGACCTGACCCGAGGATGTCACCAGCCCCTGACAGCACGGGGCATGGCACTGGGGCATGGCCCTCAGGAGGGCTGTCCAGTGACACGGAGCAGAGGAGGCTCGGTGGGTGCCAGGGCCGGGGATGAAGAGGGACAGCAGCCCGGGCACGCTTGGGCGCAGGGAGAGGAATGCCACTGAGGCACGGACAGGGAAGAGGCTGAAGCAAAGGAGGAGGTGTGGGGGGGCTGGGGCCGGGTAGGCACATTCCCAAACATCCACGCAAGGATCCTAAAGCATAATTATGAAATTTTAAAAAACAACTTGACGTTATAATTATAACAGTTCCTGGAGGAGCCGCGTAATTGAATTCTAGGGTGTCTCGCTCTCATTGCAGGCACTAACAAGAGAATGGCTCAGCTTCCCTCGCAGCCTTCCCGGAGCCCTGCAAAGCTCGGGAGACACCCAACAATTCAATTATTGTTTCCCTCTGGAAAGCAGATCATTTTAGACACGCGGCCAGCTCTAATTACAAAGGAGAGGGGGGAAAATTTCTTGTGTCCAAAATTATTTGACTCATTAAAAGGATTTACTTTCCGCCAGGCCTAAGAAGCTGAAGCTCTGGTGGAAGGATGGAATGCCGAGAGAAGCAGCGGCTCTGGCAGGAAGGACAGGGACCCCTACCCTGAAGCGGCGTCCCCAGGAGCTTGTACTCGAGGCTGAGCCCATCCAGGTCCCCCCTTTCCCAGGAAAAGCTGTTTTCCATGCAGAAGAAAGCCGGGGCTGCAGCCAGGGGTGGTCGGGAGGGCAGAGTTCATGGCAGACCACGAGGCTTGGCAAAAGCAGCATGTGAGGAGAGCAGCTCCCTCGCAGGGGTTTGGCAGGAGCGAGACCGGGGCTGGGGCTGGGGCACTTCCCTCCTCACTGCTCACCTCGGCAATGGAAACATGAGGTCTTTTACTCAAAAGCTTCGTTATGGTATTGTGGGTTATTTTTTTTTCCCTCGGATTATTTTTAAACGCTCTTTTGTGGCGAAAGACGATTTTACGTAGGGGAGGTCCCTTTTCCAATTACCATTAATTAACTCATCTGTAATAGATTTTTTTATAGCCCTCCATTTCCTGTGGCAGGGCGAAGGCAACGGGCAGGAGGCTGAGCTGCTGCTCTGCCCCAGGATGGATCAGGGCAAATCCAACCTTCCCAAGACAATACTTTAGAAGGGATTTTTTTCGATTTTTATGTATTTTTTATAACTTTTTATAATTAAAACAATGCCTTCATGGGCTTTACAGGGGCAATGCTACTGCCCAGTGTGGGCAGCTCGGGCAAGAGGAAAGGGATTCTGAGCACAAAGCTCCCAGAACCATTCCATGCTCTCACCCCCAAATCCACTCCTTCCCTCCTCTCCAGTGCAATGAAATGAATTCCAGCGTAATGTTTATGGTTAATTTGAAATCTAGCACTTGTTAGCTAATCCTGTTAGTAGCTTGCAAAAACAAGGGATCCCTTGTATAATCAGTAATTATAACAGGCGTCTTATGTTAAATTATATCTAATAAGCAAGACAAAAAGAGGGACATGTTCTCAGATGGAGCTTTTCTCATTTAAAAAAGGCAAAAAAAAAGAGGCAAAAAGTCTTCTCCATGAAGAAATTATACACCTAGAGGGAAAATTAGAAAAAATTAAGCGGTGGGATGTCACAGCAAGTTTGGGGTGTCACAGCAGTGTCAGGGGGCAGGAATTCAGAGTGGTTTCTCTCTCCCTGGCAGGACCTGACCCAGCCGACGGCCGTCGAGGGCTGAGGAGCTGCGGGGTCCCGAGGGCAGGAGGAGGAGAAGGAGGAAGAGCGTAGCCCAGAGAAGAGTGGTGCCGCCGCTGGGCCTCGTTGCCCGGCTCCGCATGGACGGGGCGGGCGGTGAGCGCCGGTCCCTGCGCACCGCTCCGCACGGCCCCGCATCGCCCCGCACCTCTCCGCACCGCCCCGAACTGCCCTGCATCGCCCCGCACCTCTCCGCACTGTCCCGCATCGCCTCGCACCGCCCCACACCTCTCCGCACCGCCCCGCACCGCCCGCAGCTCTGCGGGGCAGCACCGGAGCGCTGGAAGGGCGGCGCTGCCTGCGCGGGTTTTCCGTGGCAGCGTTTGGAGCAAAAGAAACCGCGGCGGGAGTGGGAGAATCCCAGTGAGAAGTGGTGCTCTCCCCTCCCCCCCCAAAAAAAGGGCAACGACAGAAAAATAGAAATTCAAAATAAATTTTTAACATTAAAAAAATAAGGCCCCTCCTGCTCTGGAGAAAAGGAGTTTGTGCCTTGAGGAGCAGCACCCCCAGCCCGCGGGGCTCCCCCCGGCTCTCCCGCGCAAGCAGCCGCGCTGTGGCCGCGGGTGCGCACCCTCAGCTCCGCGCTGGGGCTCCGCGGGGCCTGAGGGCTCCTGTCCGCGGGGATCCCCTGACAAAGACCCTTTTGTCTGACTGTAGAACCACCGGCCCCGGGTTCCGTGGTTTATTGGATAGAAATAAAAGAAGGCAAAAGAAGATAGAAGAAAAATGAAAGGTAAAATAAAATTTAAAAGAATGAAAATAAAATAAAATAAAATAAAATAAAATAAAATAAAATAAAATAAAATAAAATAAAATAAAATAAAATAAAAAAATAAAATAAAATCTAAGCCCCAGGGCAGGCTGGAGCGCGCCATTCTCTGCAACTTTTCCCCGTCTTAAAATCACACTTTCATTAAACACTCCCCTAAAATGTGACAGTGTTTAACTACCGGAGTTATTGTAAATACGTTTAATCAAATAGACTCTTGAGGAAATCTCCCTCCATAAACACGCAATCTTGTCCTTTAAACATGTGTATAATCAGAAAATCTAATTAAAAGCTAATCGGAGGGCCGGGTTGGGTTAATTCTGCGCGGGCGCGGGCGGGCTGCGCGGCGGCCCCGGCCGCGGTGTCTCCGCTCAGCTTTTCCATCCGAGATGGCAGATCCTGCCCGGATTCCGAACACCGCGTGTCAGGACGAGAAGCAAATGTTGTTTTAGCAGGAAAGTAGTAATAACAAAGCCATTTATGCAAGCACATTAGAGCGGCCGGAATCCTGCCTCTTAGTTAAAATTTTTGAGCCAGAAAATTAAAAACAAATATTTAACTTCGCAATTTGCACCCCCCGGCTGCCGCCGCCGCGAAACTTTCCGCATGCATATGGATGAGCCCGGCCCCGCGCTCGCCCGGCCGCGGGAGACGGTTTAATGCGCTTTTAAATAAATTAATAGAAGTTTTGGGGCGATGCCGGGGCGAGGCGCGGAGGGGCCGCTTGTGCGCAGCCCGGCGGGGGAAGGGGGGGCTGTGTCGGCCGTGGCGAGTCCCGGCATCACCGCGGCCACCGGCGCGGAGAGGGGCGGAAACTCCGCGGTTCCCACGGCCCGGGAGGAGCCCCCGCGCTGCTTCCGCAGCCGCGCAGAGAGCCAGGAGGGAGATTCCTTCGGGAATGCGTGCGGTGAGCAGCGACCCAGCCCGCCGCGCAGGGCCCCGGAGCGCGGAGCTACACGCGGGGGTGGCGCTGAGCACCAGAGGGGCTGAGGGGGAATGAGGCTCTGGAGGGGAAGGGAAGGGAAGGGAAGGGAAGGGAAGGGAAGAGGGGAAGAGGGGAAGAGGGGAAGAGGGGAAGAGG
>VZRR01003261.1:22369-51528 GCA_013398015.1 Oreocharis arfaki
CCCCAGCCTTATCTCCACGTGCACCTCGTGGGCACAGCAACGCGCTGCCTCGCACGCAGCACAGCCAGGCGGAAACAATATCCAGCAGCCTTGTAAAGAACGGCAGAGTTTATTTAAGCCACCCATTAATCCTACTTACCTTGCTGCTATTTGGACCTAATCCTATTTCCTCTGTGCATTATAAGGACAGTGAAACGACACATTTTTGTTCTCCTGGTGGAGGCTGGCTGGGAGGAGCACGCCGCCGGTGCCTGGGCTGCCGCTGGAGCCGGAGGAGCAGGATGCGCTCCGCGGGCAGCAGAAGCCTCCAAAGGAAATCACTCAAGGGAAACTTCGCCAGAGACAAAAAAAACCCACATTCAATTTCCTGACTACTGCTTTCTTGCCTGAGTTATTTATTTTGGCAACCACACCTTCAATAAATGAAATATTCAACCAACCGACCTCCGTGCCAGCTCGTATGATTCTTTCAGGAGTCCACTTCTTTTTTTTTTTCTAATTTTATTTTATTTTAGTCCTTAGATAAACTGCAGGGAGGGTTCCCATATCCCAGCTTTGCTTGGCAACTGATGCATTACATGGCTTATGAATTTTGCAGACAATGAACCCCAGTGTGGCTGAAGCGGACCGTACACACATCTATGTGCTATTTCCCAGGGACGTTAGACATTAGGGCAAAGTATCACTTATTGTTTCATCTTTTTTCACACCTTTTCCTTTCCCAGACTTTGCCCCGAACGCTGAGTTGGGATGTGAAGCTAATGCCAGAGATTTTGCTGCAGAGAAGGAAACCACTTAAAATAATCAGATGGCAAAATACCAGGCTCACCCCCGAGAGCAGCATTTGTAATGCTCCTGCCTGGCATTTTATTCCTTGCTTTATCTCCCCGTATCACACAAATCCATACACTGTGTATCATTTCTCTTTGAAATGCCATGAACTTGGTGTTTTAAATCGAACCAGCCTTTCTTTATTTTTTTTTCTTTCTTTCTTTTTTTTTTTTTTTCAGCTGCAAAACAATGGAGATTGTCAAAGGGCCCCGGGTTGAGCTTTTCTGCGTGTTCACAAAGCGTTAAAGCTTTATCGAACAAACCGGCTCTGTCTGACCCCTGCCAGACAAAAGGCAAGTTCCATTTTCCTCTGCAGAGAAGAGGGGCAGAGAGGGACACAGAGCAGGATGTACAGTAGGGTTGGGTGGGCCTGGGGCCATGGGGTGCCCCAAGGCAGTGGTGGGATGTCCGGTCACCCAGCTACGACCCTGCTGCTGCCAGTCCTGGTCATTTCGGAGGTGCTGATGTGCTTGGCCTCATGCAGGAGGCAGGCATGGTGCCAGTACGGCCAGGGAGCAGCAGTCCAGTGAGCTGGCACCTGCAGGGGGCTCAGGCATGGATTTTGTGTGGTGTTGTGCTGCATTAGTGCTGCATTAGTGCTGCATTAGTGCTGCACCCACCTGAGCAAGCCTCGACCAAATGAATGTCCACCCACCATGAATGGTTTGAAATTTTTCTTGAGGCTTTGCACGCAGCAGAACCATTCCATTGCTCCTAAGGTCCTCATGGATGATTTACTATTTCCATGGGGTTTTTTCATGAATTTTGAATAAGATGGGAACATCTCATTCTGGAGCTCTGCACCACCAGGGAGGCTGGGAACAGTGACCAGGCTTAAAGGAAGAAATGGTCAGAGAGGTAAGAAATGGTCAGAACAGTCTTCTGAGGAACAACAGAGGCAGGGGGACAACTAGCAGAATATTGGATCTGCAAATGCTGGTGTCTGGATGTGGGCATCCGTTTGAGCCTGGGCTCTGTGTGTCCCATACGAAGCCCTACTCGACCTCCAGCTGCTGGTTCAGGAGAGCATTGATCTTTTGTAGGCTCTTGGTGACATCTACCATCACCACATGGGTGTCCCAGACACCCTTGCAGTGACACCAGTCTCTGCTAACCTCACCTCTGCTTTGCTCACATGTAGAGCCTGACATGGAGCCACTGGGCTAAATCCTGCCCAGCGTGTCTGCAGCTTTGATAAAAGTTTGAGCACTGTTTCTTCCAGCTCCAGCAGCAGCCAGGCAGCAGATGAATCAGTTTATTGACAGTCACCACGATTCCCGTCAGCAGAGATGTGTCTGGAGCACCGTGATGTTGAGCAGTGTGAGGCATTTATTTCTGCATCTGCTTCTCCTGTGGGAGGATGAGCACAGAGACATCCTTTGCTGGCACCTGGAGCTGAAATGGGCTGCTCAGAGGTGAGTGGGAGAAACCCTCACCTCCTATGAGTTGTGCTTTGAGGGTTGCTGGTGAAGTCCACACTATTTCTCCCTTGGGTTTGGTTGTTTGCAGAGACCCTCCTGCCCTATGCCCATCTCTATCCCACAGGCAGCAGGGCAATGCCACAATAGCAGAGACCACCTTTCTGCAGGTATATCATGTTCTCACAGTGCCAAAGCACCCAAAGGTTTCCAATCCTGCCCATAAAATGTTAATTTCTTAGGAGGAGGCTGTGACTATGCTCGTTTTGGGGTTTGTTGAGCTTTGGGTAGCAGGCTCGGGCTGCTCACCCCCCCCAGCAGTGTTTTGCATTACTTGTTAAGGGAAGCTGGCACTCGGCTTTGCCGTCAGTGGAGATTTGTGAGCCTGATTATATTCCTAAGCATATGTTTGGAAACGAGAAGCAGCTCTCTGAAGTCAATGGAATTGCTCTGACTGCAAATCTCAAGTCAAGAGGAGGGGAGCCTGGCTGCGGGTCTGAGCTCCCTCTTGGAAGAGCCACAGGCAGTGAGTAACAGCTCTGGGCTCTTCCCCACTCTGGGGGCAGAAAGCAGAGCAAACATCTTTGTCGTGAAAATCCCATAGTATTATGGAAGTGCTGGTGTTTTTTAAGTGCATAAGTGATGAACTGTGCTACCTGGGTGGGCAAGTAACGCCTGGCACAACTTCCAGGGTATTTTTCATGTTTCAGAGGACAATCCTAAGGAGAAAGGGAAGTTCATTGAACGCAGGATGCACCAGATATTCCCCCCAGCAGATGGCTGACTTTGAGTGCTGGAACAAGTGGCCAGGGCTCAGCAGCAGCCCCAGCAGCAGCAGCAGCAGTGGATTCACACCACCTTGCAGGGTTCAGCTCCTCGTGTCACTGGGCTCAGCTGCTGCAAAAGATGTCTCTGACAGGGAGCCACAGATTCATTCCCAGAACCAAACCATTCCTAAAGGAACATTGCTTGTTTTGGGACAGCACCACTTCCCTGGAATCAGCCAGATTTGCCTGGCACAAAACTGCCACTATAGAGCAATGATTCTGATCTGTGAACCTCAAAGTGCTGAGAGATTTGAAAGACTGGAAAGGCAAGTGGGTGCTTTGGCTGCTCCATGTTAGAAGTGGTGGGAGATGAACAACATGAAACATTACCCGTGCAGGTTCACGACTCTGAAGCACTCACTCATACACCTTCTGCATTCCCTGCAGCCAAACATGCTGGTACTCAAAGCTAGGCCACAAAAAAATGCTTGAAAAAATTAAATTTGAATTGCATCCGTACCAGTTTTCACATCAGAAAGAAAATGCTGCTCACGCAGTGAGGACCTTTTTACAAGGGCAGGTAGTGATAGGACAAGGGGGAATGGCTTTAAACTCAAAGAGGGCAGGTTTAGCTTGTATTTTATGAAGAAATTTTTCACTACCAGAGTGGTGAGGCCCTGGCATAGGTTGCCCAGAGAAGCTGTGGCTGTCCCATCCCCTGGCAGTGTTCCAGGCCAGGTTGAGCGACCTGGTCTAGTGGAAGGTGTCTCTGCCCATGGCAGGGGGTTGGAACAAGATGGTTTTAAAGGTCGCAACTTGAACCATTCTATGATTCTATGACCCAACTCATCAGGAGTGAGACTTCCTGCCCAGAGCAGCTGCCGTGCAATGTCTCCTGTGGTATCTGTCCCTCCAGTGAGCTGTAAATCCCAGCCTCAGGACTGGAATTACTTCCACTTTACACCAGCATAGGGAATGGGACAATCAGGCTGACTTTGTGTAACTGGGACAAGAGAAAATTCTATTTAAATTCTGCACCCCGCCAGTGAAACTTGCAGCAGCCTAATTTTTCTATGAATAACGCCTTGGGCAAGGCTTGTGTGGCCCAGAAAAGGAAAAATAAAAGGGTTGAGTTTCCTCCACCCTGCTTATTTGTAACCTCCTTCCTAATGGATGGTGAGTCTTGGGAGGTTTGGCCCACTGGTGGCCCAGTCAGGGCTGTGATGCTGGGGAGGGCACCCAGCTGGGGGTCGCTGGCGCCTGTCGAAGCAAGGAGGGGACAGACACAGGGACTCAAACGCTTCTGCGATTAAGACAGAGAGCAAAAATAAAATAAAATTAACAAAAAAAAATTAAAAAAAGAAAAATTAATTGAGTAACCTCAAATTACAAATCAATTTGAGGAAATCCCAATCTAGCTGCAGACACTCTGTGAGCAGTTGAAGCTAAATTCATTGAGCAGACGGCTCTAATTAGCACACGGTTGCTCCAACAAGCTCCGCGTGGCTTTCTCCATGTCAGATGTGCCTGATCCTGAGCCATGACACTCATCAATTTGACCCAAAATGCATTGAAGGCAGGGTGTCACTGCACTGAGATCGTTTAGGGGCTGCAGAAAGTCAAACTCCAAATTTCTCTGCTCCAACCCCTCTGTGCCGCCTTATCCCAGCCACCCCGGGCTGGTTTCTGACCTCATTCATGCCAGTGCAAATCTGCAATAACTTCACGTTAGCCACAGGGTTTATTACAAATTGTCCTTGTGCAAAGAGACCAAAATCTGGTTTATGAAGTTGGCTTCTTTTCCCTCATTCCCAGGCAAGAAACCCTTCTGCAGCCAGAGTCAGTGGGACAGCTTTCACCTTTTAACTTAGGGAGAATTGCTCCCAGCTCACACTGATGGTAGCAAGGGGCAAACCCATTTCCTCCATAACAGCAGCATTGCTTTGCTGATGCAGGATTTAGCCCTTTAGATTCAGTGAGAATTGAATTTTTTTTTTGTAAGAAGCCCAAAATAAGATAAATACCAGGATACCACCGCAGTGAGGCACGTCAAGTTAGTAGAAGGGGGTGAAACACTGCACCAAAAAAAATCCCTCTCTTTCAGCTTTAGTGAAAGATGTGACCTCATTCTTTTCCTGGGGCTGTAGAGAGATATGTGGCATTTTCCTCGTAGAGAAGTGTATTTTTCCTTTGGGAAAGGCTGAAAGACTATTTGGGTAGTGTATTATTTTAGACATATTTTGCATTCCTGCTCTCCCTCAGAGGAGGAAGTTGCTTTCTCCCACTTCTGCAACGCTCTCATTCCCCTGTTCTGAGTCATGTTGGATCAAACACGTGGGAGCAGACCCCTGGCTAATGCAAACACAAGCAGCCACAAGGCTGTGCTGAGTTACACCTGGATATTTACACCTCCATCACAAATTTCTGGGTTTTCTATAATCATCTTAAACTCCATCCTTCTTCAAGCATTTTCTCCTTTTTTAACCTGATGTCTTCCACCAGGAGACATTTTCTGGTCTCTCCATTGCACATTCTTGCTGAAATCTGCAGCTCAAATCACATTTAGCTTTGTTTGTGTAGTGTGTGGCGATGTATTAGGGAAAGGCAAGAAATACTGTCATGGTCTCGTGCTTTTAGGGCTTCACTGCCATGAAGAGAGCTTGAAATCATCCCAGTGTATTGAAAGTGTTGCTGTAGAGGCAGTTATTGCTCATCCTTAGTGAAGCTTTTGAATGAGGCAATGTTTGTGGGGAGAAATAGTGTTTTTCATTAGATTCCTTGGGGCAATTGCACACATCAGTGAGACTTCGGGGTCTGCACCTTTCAGATCTGAAGGAAAGAGAGGGTACAGTGCACCTCCTCTGCCTTTCCAGGTCTAAAACAACCTCATCTACCCTTCTAGCTGTGATAGAAGACATTCCCTGACCTACACCCACCATCGCTGGGAAGCCTTTTTCTCACCCTGTTATGCTGGGGCTGCTGATATGACTTGGATGTGAGCAGACAGCTGGGATACCTTGCCCAGGTGTGGCTATGGACACTGCAAGTGTCACACCCAAGTCTCTCCCTCAGGCTGCCCTAACAGCCATGGAGAGAAGTGGGTGCTTCTGGGGGGTGAAGCCCCTCTCCAAAAGCACCTCAAGCAGATGACTCCTCAGTTTTTGGTCAGCAACTGGGAATGCTACAGGTGAGAGTCTGCCCTGCAAAGTCCCCCTGAGGGGGTGAGCTCCTTCCCCAGTCTCCCCTCAGCCTGGTGAAAGTGCTGGGAAAGCACTGAGTAGCCAGTGTGTCCATCCCACCCACACAGCCCCCAGGGCAGTCACCCGCATCCAAAGCTGCCCTTTGCAAGACAGGTACAGCTCAGGCGCTTTCAGGATGGGGTCCAAGCAAGCAGTGATGGCTTGTGGAGCCATCATTCACTCTTTTCCTACTCAGGCTTCCCCAGGGAACTGCATCTTTCTCTCGACCCCGTATCTGCCAGGGTATTCGCTGTTTTTCCATTCCCCAAACGCTGTTGCAATCATTTCTGCCCAGATTTATCTCATTTCAGTAATGTCTCTTGGGTTTCATCTCTATTAAATCGTTTGGACATTGGGAAGTGGGATTACCCCACTTAGCTGTAGCTGTCTCCAGCGTAAGTGACTCCATGTGTGCTTGTGATCCTGGTCCTGGGCAGGGACAGTGGGATGAAACAAGGCCCTTTGGTGTCAGCTCGGATCCCTACAGGGAAATGGGCACCTCTGCCAACTCCACGCCCCAGAGCAGACACCCTGGGGTGGCTGGTTCCTGTCTGTAGGATTCCATATGATTGCCCTCTGAGCAACCTGGTCTAGTGCGAGACACCCCTGACCAAGGCAGGGGGTTGGAACTGGACGATCTTCAAGGTCTCTTCCAACCCGGGGGAGAGTAGAAGAGAAGGGTGAAAGGCAAAAGAGGAGAGTGAAGGCTGGCAGAGGATGCTGAAGCAGCTTTGCTGTCCCAGCTGCTCCTGAGTGTATTTTTCTAGCAGCAGGAAAAGAGTCTTCATACCCTGCTGTACTACAAGATTTTTTAATGGATGTTAAGCCCAAACCCGCAGAAAGTTTCTCTCAAAAGGGCAGATTCTTACAGAGCTCGGCAATGAAGCTTCGCTGATGAAGGTGTGTAGTGCTGGTTTGTAGCGGCTCTAAGAAATCAGTGCCATGTAAGAACAACCAGGGGGGTATTAACTTTAAATACACTGGCTTGTTTTGGTTTTAACTGGTATTTTGGATAAAGAATCTTGAAAGGAGATTTGACACCAGCTTTTATGGTAATACTTCTCCCTGATGATACCACATCTTTCCCCCAGTCACCATTACAAGTAAAACTAAGAATAAAAGCATTTTTTTAATCTTTACACTTTATATTAAAAAATAACTCTCAATAAACACCTTCCAGGATCACTTTTGACATTAAACATTGATTTCTATGTCTGTTATAAACCTTGAAGAATTGCCTCAGGCACTTGTAATAATCTAAGCATTAGATAGAAGCATTTTCACTATCTAATTATTACCCAGTTTAATACAAGCTGCACTTCAAGAATATTTGAAAAAAGAAATTATCTTTAAAAAAAAGACCCATCCCCCAGCAACTTCACAGTTGCTGTTGGAGCCAAATGCAATACACATCAATGCAGGGAATACAAATCAGACCACCCAGTAACATGACTTTTTTGAAAAGCCATCAAAACTTGTACAGAAATGTCAAGGTCATCTTTATAAACAGGTAGAATTCTCTCCCCATTGCTGTTATTTCCAGAAGGAATAACATCCAGTTTCATTCTTTCCTGTTTCCAGAACACAGCTCCTTGCTGAGCACGTTTCAGACTCAAGGTTAATGCAGCAAAGGGATTTGTGCACTCCTGTGTCCAGGGCTGATTCCTGCTTGTTTACATTTGTGAGCCATCATTTATTTTTGCATCTTTCTCCTGAAAACAGAGCTTTTAGGAAATTAAATTTGGAAGCATTTGCCCATAACTCAACACATACAAGGCCAGTAAGTTACGTCCAGGCACAGAAGAGAAAATTTCTGGAATAGCCTGGATTTAGTGTCTCCTGTACTTGGTACAGGTGTTTCCATAATTAATGTGCACTTATTTAACTCGGCTTTATAATTCTCACTCCAAAAATTGTAGAGGAATAAAATACCCAGCAGAGGAAGCTAAATACTTGAGCTGGGATTAATCTCATAGAATCACGGAAGGGTTTGTGTTGGAAGGGCCCTTAAAGATCATCTGGTTCCAGCCCCCTTCCATGGGCAGGGACACCTTCCACTAGACCAGGTAGCTCAGAGATGCATCCAGCACGGCTCTGAACACTTCCAGGGATGGGGCATCCACAACTTCTCTGAGCAACCTGTGCCAGTGCCTCACCACCCTGGTGGTGGAGAATTTCCTGCTAACATCTAATCTGAAACTGCTCTTTTTCGGTTTAAAGCCATTGCCCCTTGTCCTGTAACTACATGCCCTGCAATATTAATGGGGAAAGTGTGAACACTAAATCTAATACAATAATGACTTATTACAGAGGAAAGATACATTTTTCCCTAAATTATGCCAGTGGAGTACTGAAACCCGTCTGTCTCTCGTGGTACTTTTGTCATAAATCCAAAAGGCAATTAGAGCATTTTAAATCTTGCCTGGAGTAACTTCTTGATTTACAGATTTTCCTGCACAGCTGTGAACAGCCAAATTGGGCTTAAAATTCTCCAGTGAGACAGTGAGAAAGCTCATTTTTTGTCAGATATGTCGATCTCCTTCTATAACCCTGTGCAGAGTTTGGATGCTCCACATCTCAGACAATCAGGTTACTCATTGTACCCTTAAGTGTGGAGTTGGATGTCCAGCTGTGGACAGAGCTGCTGTTCTTATTTGCTTCTCAGCCAGACATATCTGCAATATTATTGGGCAAAGTCTGTAGAAACAAAAACTGGGAAATGGCTTCAGAACTGGGCCATCTCAAAGGCCTCAACTGAGAATGATGAGCAAAGGTCACTACAGATGCCAACCCAAGTTCTGTCCCTTTTAGGGACCAGGGATGACATTTACCCAGTGGCAGGAGGAGTTTCCTTCCTGTGTTTGTCCCCCATGCCTCATTCCAGCAAAACTTTCTGGTGCTGCTGTGGTGCTCACAAACAGGAATGATTTGTGGGAAACCATTGGGAATCCACTGCACAGACTTCCACCCACATCCCAGTCGGAAGATTTGTCTGTGGTGGACAGTGATTTGGTCCAGAGTAGAATATACCCATGTTCTGTATCTCCCTGGTACAGCATCAGCTGGGCCATGGATGTGCTGTTCTTTACCCCTGTGTATGCACAGTACCCACAGTTTTATCCCCTTCATTTAGGGAACAAAGTTTCACAGCATGATGGTCTATGTGCATCTTAGAGAAGCTGGGGTGGGAAATTTCAGCTATCCAGTGTAGAATTGCAGCCTTCTTACCTTACAGTTTCCACACTCCATCTCCTTCCTCCTGTGCTTGGATCCATCCCTGCAGTTTTATGCCTGTCACATATTTTTAAGGTATTTGTCCCAGAAGTGTAAATGTTGAAACAATGTTGGCACAAGTGTGATCATTTTGAATTTCTGTGAGTGTGTGGAAAAGCCTCAGGATATGAGATGATGATAGGCACTGAAAAACACCTTCCACTGAAAAGGAGAGTCAGCCACAGTGCTGCCAGCAAGCTCTAGAAAAACTGGACCGAACTGGGTGACAGGTACCTCTTTTTCCTCTGCTTGAGGGACAGGAGAAGGAGGTGTTCTCCTGAAGCACAACACCAAGAGAGTCACTGAAGGCAGATAAAGCCCCTGCAGCTCTGGTTTGCTTCAACAGCAGAACCTCTGTGTGCTTTTTTTGGTGCTTCCCCCGTGCCGGGAAGGAGACACCCACACCTGGACACTAGGGGCTGGATAACACCAGCCATCCCGTTGGTGCCAATCAAGAGGATGGAGATCCACCTCTGCCGGCTCCCCTTGCCCATGGCCAGTTGTGCTGGTCCCATCCAGCATGGGATGGCTGCTGCCTGCAGCCAGAAGTGCTTTTTGAAGGCAGCAGAAAACTGACGGATCAAAAGTTTAGCCCAGAGGCTGCTGTCAGTTTGCTCAAGCAAATAACTTCATACAGCTTTCAGAGATCAGTGGGATCTCCGTGTGCAGGAGGGAAACATAAATAAACGGGAAAGTTTTTCTGGAGAGAGAGGCTGGCTCCTGTTCCCGGGCCTCCCAGCTGGGTGTAGATGGGGAAAAGGAAGGGCTGCGGCACTGGAAGCGGGGGAAGCAATGGGGCCAGTGCTGGGCTGGGGCAGATAAGAGGGAGGGGACCCCAAAGGGCACAAGAAAGGGCAGGTCCTGTCACTGAGCACTGCAAAGCAAAGCCAGCCCCACGTAATTAAATCTGACATACGTATATTTACACAGTGCACTGTGCACTGTCTAGAGGGATATTGCACAGTGCAATATCCCTCTAGACAGAGATATTCATTGAGGGACACAAGAGCATCTTATTTTGCTATGCTGCACCACCCAGAAAAAGCCAGCCCAGAGCCATAAGTGTCTGCTGAAGTGGCCAGAGCCATCTGCAAGGTACCTGGTACCAAGACACAAGAATCTGTGTTTGAGCACTTTATCCTGGTGTTCAGTAATTCACCAAACCAAGACAAAGAGTTTTAAACCAACTGTTTGAAAATCAGCTCTATTGCAATTCAGACAGACACCTTTCCTCTGCCAGGCCACAGGTTTAATAAACATGCCAGGCTCTTGCCTGAGCTCACAGAGGATAACCTGTAAGCACTGAGTGACAGATTTGACACTTTTTTGGAGACATACTAGAAATCCCAATTGCTGGAATCGATGTCAAAGTTACTTTCCTTTAGGGTTTTACTTGTAACGTCTCAGCTCCTTGCCTTGGGAGTCAGGGGCAGGAGAGAGGATGGGTGAGAGGTAACTCTCCCAGGAATATTGTTTTAATGATGCTCTGTCTATGTGATGATTTGCAGTAATACAAAACCTTGACATGCTCTTTTTTTTTTTTCCTTTCAATCTTGTATTGTGTGGGTTTGGTTTAGTTCCTTTTTTTTCTCCCTGTGCTTAACAAAACACAAGTGCTATTTGGGACTCAAGAACAGAGTCCTGACATGAAAAGGAGATCACCTGAGAGCAGGTGACTTCCACTTTGAAAGTGCTTTTTTAGTTCTGTGCTTCAGATGGGCTGGGACTGCAGTGGTTTATCCTGGATTTTGGCAAGCAGGGGGATGCAGATGGGATTAGACCCCAGCCCAGCCTCCCTCCCACTCTCCTGAGGAAACTCGGGTCCCTGGGCAACCAGCAAGGGGGACACAGTAGAAAACACTGGCAAAACAAAGCTCCTCTTTCCACTTGGCCTAGGCTGGCTCTGAAGTTGAGGTCTTGCAATGTGGTGACTTTCACAAGTGTGGGTGAAAATGCTGTGGGGCCACAAGGTGAAGAAATGTTCCGGTTTTGCTTCCTTTGGTGAAGGTGGTGGAGGGGAGAGGGCACTGCTCACCTCAAGTGATGCCCTCCCACCTTGTTTGGACCTTGGTGCTGGGCTTTGGTACCATCACAGGGCTGAGCCCCGGGTCCAGGGACGGCTGCTGGTCACGAGCTGCCAGGCAGGAGACGGGCAAGAGGGAGCTGTGACTCCGAGAGTTGTTCTGGAGACTTGGCATCCTTAACTCGGTTCCAGGTTTGACCTGTAAGGACAAAGAGACCACATGCCTGGCAGCGACTGCGCTCTGCCTCCATGCCAGGCTGCCAGCGGGGGGCTTGTTCTTTTTTGCTTAGGGTTTTATTTTTAGGTAGAGCCCAGAGACGCGACAGTGCAGGGAGGCACAGGCAGGGCTTCACCCTCTAGAGCACAGACAGCATTTGAATGCGTGATTTCACAAGAATTTTTCTTGCCTGAAATTGCACACGTTAAAGCTTTCAGAGCAAATGCTTCTTAATTGCTCAGTTGTGTTATGAACAAGGTTTTCCCTGGTTGGATGATTGTTGTTATGATCACCATCGTCATCATTATTCCTCTGCCTCATGCAGCCCTGGCACATGCAGGGACCAACTCACCTGGTGTTTTCTGTGCCTAAATTAAAACGCTCTTCATCACAAGCTCTCAATCCTTAGAGGCAGATCCACGGGAGAAGGGAGCTGTTAGCTGCCTTTTAGTATTCCCTCGCAAACAACAAACAGGGTCACTGCTCTTTTCCAAGGTCACCTGAAAGGTCACTACAGTATCACTGCAGTATCACTGCTCAATAAATTAGTGCAATAACTGAAGACTTCATTCCAGTTCCTGGAAGGAAGTACCTCATCCCAAGGAGCGTAAGGGCTTCATTTTGTGCTAGAGTTCAGGGGACATCCATCATTTGGAAATTGGATTTGCGTTAGTTTGGTCTCTGCCCGGGCCATGTGTCCCCTCGGTGGCACAGCCACTCACAGGCTGTTGTAATCCAGCCCTTCCTGGATCATTTAAACCTGTTGATTTGTGCTTCCCAACCCCAGAGCAGTTGCATTTAGCAGGTGATTGACATATTGAGGAAGATTTAATTGAACAGGCCCTCTCAGAGATGGCATTATTGGGACTTAGATCCTTTTCACTCAGCTTCTGGAAGCACGTGTCAAAAAGGTTATGAGCAAATTTCCCGCTTGGGAAACCTGATGGGTGACCAATACCATGCAGTTCATTCTCATTAGTGACAGGAAAACACCATGAGTGTTACCTGAATACTTCTGGTCTCTGCCTGCATAAGCAATACCCACTCTGATACTGTGTCACTCTTTTCCAGGACAAGCAATTTGATTTATTGCCTGATAATTCAGACTGTTCCTGCAGGTCACCATTCACTAGCCTTACAGGGAGCTGGATGAATGTTACAGCCAAATGCATGACAGAGGAGTGTCCTAGTGCAGTGGCACTGGTTTTTAAAATGCTGTTGCTATACAGTAACAGCTGCTCTTGTAAACCTGCTCCCCAGTGACTACCCCACTGTCAATCTGATGCTTTGACAACATTTCACATTTTGGATGTTGAAGCATTTCAAAATTGCGGTACAGGTTTGGTGTAATCATGTCAAAAATGAACCCACAAAAGCCTCGTGAGGTCCAACGAGGCCCAGTGCAAGGTGCTGCACCTGGCTCAGGGCAGTCCCCTCTGTCCATACAGACTGAGGGATGAATGGACTGAGAGCAGCCCTGCCAAGAAGGACCTGGGGACCCTGATGGGTGAAAAGCTGAATGACCCAGCAATGTGCACTTGCAGCCCAGAAAGCCATCCTTGGACATCCCTGGTGTCCAAGGCCAGGTTGGACAGGGCTTGGAGCAACCTGGTTTAGTGGAAGGTGTCTCTGCCTAGGGCAGGGAACTCAGGCTAGATTATCTTAAAAGATCCCTTCCAATCCAAACCATTCCATGATTCCATGAATTTAGCAAGCTAACCAATTATATTTATTAGTCAGTTCCAAATCTGCTTGCCTGGTGCCCAGGAGTGTCACTGGGACTGAGCTGAGGGCTCTCCTGGAGGAGCAGAGGGACCCTGTGTGCTGGTGGGCTCGTGCAACACT
Source organism: Oreocharis arfaki (assembly GCA_013398015.1). NCBI lineage: Eukaryota > Metazoa > Chordata > Aves > Passeriformes > Paramythiidae > Oreocharis > Oreocharis arfaki. Next base: position 35,983 of record VZRR01003261.1, read on the forward strand.
CTCTGACCCCCAGCTGCTTCATCTTTCCTTGAGAGTTAATCTCTTTTATGAAATTTGACATTGAAATGCCTTCCTTATACAACAGATTATGATTGTAATTAGCCACAGGATAAATAACACTGCGTTGAGTATTACACTAGACTTCTCCTTTATTCTGTCACTGAAGCTTGTTTTTCCCTTATTGCTTCTCCCAAATCATCATGAGACTTTTGTAAAGAGAGTATTTGCACAAAAAGCTGTGGGCAATTGCTCTTGAAAAGATTCTTGCAGTTACTTAATACTGTGAAAGGGCAAAACGAAATGCTATTTAAATGTATTTTCATGCTAAATTAGAATAATGAAACTTCCTCTTGATGCTCTGGCAATGAAATTGGAGACAACTTACTTTACCCAGGTAAATTGTGCAGAATGGGGGGAGCTCCTCTAACATGAGGAACGGAGATTCTCAGTAGATGATGGCTGTTTGCTCTAAAAAAAATCAAATTATTGTAGTCTGCTTCACTTGAAAACTAACTTTTAATGTGCTGTGAGATGGGGGAAAGAGGATTCTTGATGGGAATCAGGGAAGCTCTTAGCTCTCAGTGAAAAACAAGGCTGAGTACAGTTTCAGGGGTCCCAGCGTGAGAAGCTGGAAAGGGACTCTGTTCAGCAAAGGGAAGTGACATTCTCTGAACATCACCAAGGAGACAGAAGACACCATAGTTTTGTGGTACAGCATCCTCAGCCTCCTCTGGGGGTCCCTGCTGCATCTCCCATCATCCCAGCTCCTAAAATCACCCCAAAACGACAAGCCTTTTGCCGTGAGTAGCTGCTGCAATCACCATCCTCCTGTATAACTGACATCATTTTCTTCCCTCTGGAGAAGGGTTTGTAAACAAACCCTCTCCTCTGCGACAAGCCATTAGTTCAGGTAATGCTGTGGCTCTGAATAGAAAGTCCCAGAGCCAGCCAAAGCCCAGAGCCGATATTTTCTCCGTGGCAGTGCCCTTGTGCTTCCGTATCTCACAGCTCTGGAGCAGCGTGTGGCCGGGCTCGCCATATGTGCTGCAGTACCTGCCTGCCCCTCCTCACTGGAGCAGCATTCCAGCCTGGATCTGAGGCTGGGCACTGATAAGCACGTGAAAATGAGACCTTTATTCCTCCCTTTGACCCTACCAGTCTCCACAGTCCTCAAGGTTAGGTTTGCAGGCATGAGATGCTTGGGTTGATGATGTTTCTCCTTCTGTGACTCACTCCCAAAACCTCCTGATCCTATTCCTGAAGCAAGTAGGCTGGAGCTGCAAGAAGAGAAAGAGAGTTAAGAAGCCCAGATGTGCAAAGAAGAAGGCAGGAGAGGAGTGGCAGCATTTCCCAGCTCTGGCAAATGCAAATAACCCCAGTGAGGGACAAGGATGATCTCAGCAGCCCCAGGACAGAGGTGTCCCCCAGGTATGCACACCCTGGTAAAGATGCTGACACTCACCTTCAGCATGTGTGTGTGTATTATATATGTGTGTGTTCATACATCTATATATAAATACATATATATATATATTAAAAAATATANGTATGTATATATATATATATATATACCTTTGTGTGTACATACACAGGTGTGTAAATTTTCCTGTATCTCTCCTCTCTCCTTGATGATGTCTAAATAACATCATTTCTCTTTGCTGGACCCAGTCCATCCCCAGTGTTCCTCCTGCTGGGGCTCCTGAACCTGAAACCAGCCTTATTTCTCTACAGGGAGCCAAGAGCTCCCTGATTCCCATCAAGGAATCCTCTTTCCTCCATCTTGTGACACTTTAAAAGTTAGTTTACAAACAAAGCAGGCTACTAAAAAGAAGAACCCTAAAGGAAAACAAAAAAGGTCTAAAATATTATAAAAAATACATTTACTGATTTGTATGCGTAAGAACGCACACACACATCCGGAAAAACCCAGCCCAAACCACAACCCTGCACCTCACAACAGAACCCCCCACCTGACTCAGCAACAAGCAGCTCTCCTGATTATCATTTCACAATTCAGAGCACCTAACCTCACGTCAGATGTGTATTTTCCTGTCGTACAGCTCACCTGAGGCTACGTAAACCTCGCCAGGCTGCTGCTGCCTGTCTCAGCAGTGGGAGTATAACTTAATGATTCACTCCTCGCCTGGACCAACATGTCAGCCCCTCCTGATCGTACGACTTGTTTAACCTCTTAGGAATAGGAGCTACTCTGACACCTGATGTGTCACATCAGCTATCAGAATGCAAGAGAGAGATCTGGCTGCCCCATCTCCATAAATCCTTGATCTCTGTAGCAGGGCTGTCACTTCTCCCTGCAGAGACTGTAATTTCGGGTTTGCTTTGAGCTGGCTGCGGTGCACCTTGGGTTTGATATCTTCATCACAACTCAGAGTCTCTGTGCCAGCCCAGGATGGTGCTGCTCACGATGATGTTGCAAGATGTCCAGCAAGGACTTCAAAGCCTTTGCAGATGCTTTTTAATGAAGCCTCGTAGTGAGCTGTAAAGTAAACAACCATCATTTAATGTCTGCACAGACACGGAGAGGAATTGTCACTGCTGAGACCATCCCTTAAGGTCACACCCCTGAGTGGGCTCAACCAGGATGGGGCAGCTCCCATGTCCTGCCCCACTTGTGAGAAAACAATTTCTTTTAACCAAGCTGACACATCTGTAGGAGCAAAGTGGCCGTAAATCACAGCATTAAACCTCGAGACCAGTGCTGCTGCTCTGAATGCAGCAGACAGCAAGGGCAACCCACTGCTGCCCATCCATCTCCACATCAGGGCGTGTCCTTCCTTCTGCTCTCCTGGAAAAAAAAAATCCTGGAAAAGAAGTAGTCTAGCCTGGGAAAATCCCACTTTCCTAACTGGGAAATGCCACCTATTACAAGAACTTTTTCCCCCCTCTTTTCACCCATCCAGTTTTTGTTTCCATGGAAACATGGACAGTAAATCGGCTGGCCAGAGGCAGCCCGGGAGTGGGGAAACCCCTGGGGAGGTTTCCATACCTGAAAACTACAAGGGGTAGTTTGCAAAACATAGGCTTTTTGTTCCTTTGGGGCTCCCAAGTCTTCAAAATGTTTAAATGCAAATAAAAGATTAATAAGTTTCCTATACCTAAATATAAACACAGAGTTTAGCAGCAAAATATTCCCACCTGAACCTGAGTGATGTTTTGGAGAGTCTCAGCTTCAGGTGGAGATTCTGCTGCATGGCCTTATCCCTTGCACTGGGGCCAGATTTTGGGGCTTGAGGGTAAAAGTAGCACCAGGGTGGTCTCTGAGGTCTGTAGAGGGGAAGATACAGGACATAAATAGATGTGCCTAAATATTTACATGAACAGAAAGCAGGAGAGATTAAAAGCTACAAATTTTAAGCATTTTAAATGTTCTTAGTGACAGAAAGCACTGATAAGTGCAGCTATGGGCCAACCCTTGAAACCAGAAATCACTTCCCATCCGTCAGAGTGTCCAGCCTCAACCAGAGGCACCACCATTCCACACCATCCCACTGCAGGGAAAACAGCCTCACACGATGCACATGGAAGCAATCCCACCTTTTTGACTACCAGCAAACACATTCCCAAAAACATTTTTCCCCAGGATGCATCATCTGGAATGGTCTCATGTTGGACACCCGGGCAAGAAAGGCTGAGAAAACATGAGCCCGTAGCTGGATCCTGTTGCTGACCTTCCCGCTCGCTGTATTTAATTCAGAAATCCAATTATATCATTTTTAAATCCCCAAATCTTGTGCTCTTTCTCCTGTGCACATCTCTTCTCCAGCCCTGATCGATATTTCCAAGCCTCTTACCGGGGAGCAAACCGCAACTGCGCTGCAGGATTTGCTCTCACGCCGCCGAAGCAAAGCTCTTTCCTGCTGCTACCCACGAGCCTGCCGTGCTGGTCAGGAAAAAAATCACCGGGGGCGGACGGCTCTAGTCCACCTCTCTGCTGCTAGAAAATTGAAATAAAAAGCCAGCTGCGGGTCTAAAGCCGGCGGGGGCTGGCAGGCAGCGGCGTGTGCTCCCTCTGCCGTTGCAGCCGCAGCAGCGATGGACTCCGGGCAGGGCTCTCCGCGCAGGGATGCACAAAGCAGAGAGGGCAAGTCCAGCCAAAGACTTGCCTTCCCATTAAAACAGGAGTTTTAATAGCTGATGAGGACGCTCTCTGCCCGGCCACCTGCGTAGAAAGGAAAGGTAGAAAGGAAAGCTGGAGAAAATGTCTGTAAGGGAGCTGCAGGGACAAAGGCGTGATACGGGGATTGCTCTGGAGCCCCTTGGTCAGGTTAAGTCTGTGCTTCAGAGCAAGGGTCAGGGGCTCAAAGAACAGATATCTGGAATGTTGCAGGATCAGTGGGTGCCTGCATTGGGGCAAGTTTTATTCCAGGAAGCTTTGCAATGCACACGCTGATTTCTATCAGCAGTGCTGTCTTAGAGAGGCTGCAGCATCACTTAAGCAGTCAGCTGAAGGAAGGTGCTGATTTTTATCCCACTTATGTCCCCTGCAGCATCAGCCCAGCCAGCCCTGAGGGGCGCTGCTCTCCCCTGCACAAGGGTTAACCCGTAACCAAATATTGTGTGTTTGGGGCAAATTGGTCACGAGCTCCAGGACATGTCTGGGATGGAGGCAGAAGCACAGCCCTACCCCTGTCAGTGTCTCCCAGGGCTCAGCTCAGAGATGTACCTGTCTTGAAAGCAGGCAGAGATTGAGCACTGCTCATGCTCTTTCCTGATGCAAGTAGGTAGCCAAGCCCACTGTCTGAAACACAGGGCACTGGAAGGTGCTCCGAGTTCTCTCCAGAACCCTCTCTTCTCCAGTGTGAACAACCCCAGCTCTCTCAGGCTGTCTCCAGGAGTAGGTGCTCCAGCCCTCGGAGCATTTTCATGGAGTCCTCTGAACCTGCTCAAGCAGGCTCATGTCTTGCTTATGCTTAGGGTCCCTGAGTCATTTGCATCACTGTTCATCTCACCTTAAAATTATGTTCCAAATCCTTCTTGTCCGGCATTTGGGGGGGTTCCCTTGGATCAGGACAGCCAAAGTTGTTGTTTGTAGCTGCTAAGTGTGACAGCACAGGAGAAATACCTCCAGTTACTAGTTAGTTGAGTGCATATAATTGGCCATTTGCTATATCTTTATTCCAAAATGTCTTCAAACCAGGGCTGCGCCTTGCACTCAGAAGTGCTTGTGGCTGCCTCCGCTTCCCCATCCAGGCTGTGGAAGTGACATTTCTCCTTGTGGATGGGGTAATGAGGAGGACACAAGGCCCTGCAACCCCTCCCCCCCCCAATGCCTTCAGCACCAATCCCATCAGAAAGGACCCGGAGGACAGTGGCTGGGGACATACACGCATGTTTTCTCTAAGTGCAGAGGATGGCAAAATTGGCAAGAGGCCAGCAGGAAGTATTTGTAAACACTTTGTAAATGATCCAATTTTCCTGAGCATCTGTTCACGACTCACTTGCCAGCTCCATGGAACCAATGCTGGTTGCTCGAATGTCAAAGGCTGGAAAAACCCCAGCTTCACTGCGACTTCAGTCCCAGCACCGGAGCAATTAATCCGCAACAGCTTCGCTCTGACAACGCAGGTGCCTTGAAATAATACCACCCCTTGTCAGGAAGGTGCCTGCATCACCATTGCACTGCTTCTCAGAACAATGTGCTCCAGCCCACGGACACCTGCAGCTGGCCTCTCATCAGCATCCTTTGCCATGGTGAGGACATTTCCTGCATTCCTCCTGGAAAGATGCTCACAGCAGTTTGAGTAGGTGCTCTTGCCACGCTGGAGCTAGGGCTAACTATGACTAAAACCTGGTTCGGTCCTAGTAAAGCCAACAGCAGAGGGAACAAGTGTTTTCCATAGGGGGTTAAATATTACAGCAAGCTTGACACAGTTTTCTAGGTTTTTGGATGAAGACTGAGCTCAGGAATTGGCAGCAGCCTGTCAAGATGAAATGACCTCATGTAATCTCTGGTTTCTGTGTCCTGCTATGCCCTTTCCCATTGAGAGTAATCAACTCCTCCAGAAAATGTGCAATAAAGGGTTTCTTCTTAATAAAGAACCTGGAAAGAAAACACAAGGACATCAGGCTCCACAGACCTGATTGAGTAGTGATGATCCAGTAGATATTGCGTGCTACGGTCCCAGCTGCATCTTCATCTGCTTTATGTTTTTTCTCCTTTAAATTGGGTCGGAATCACAAGACCAAATCTCCGTTTCCAGCATACATTGGGACCCTCTATGAGCAACCTGGATCTGCAGGCAGGACAGTTTAGCATGAATTTGGAGTAGATCAAAGCAGCAGAAAGGATGCACTGGTTCTTCATCCCATGTTAGTTCATTCTCCCAAAGACCACAAGGTGTTTCTTGCTTCCTACCATTACCTGGGAATTTCACAAGGAAAATTCCTCATTACTGAAGAATGCAATGATTCTAGGGATGTCTTTCATCCCCACTCTTCTCTCACTCCAGAAAATTAGTGCTTATGTGGGAAATGAGCTCAGACATTGCCCCGGGGTCAGTGCATATGCCAGCATTTGGCCAGTCAAGCACTGCCATCAGTGCCCATCAAGCTGTGCTTTCACACCCTGGCCTGGGGTTTTCAGAAGTGATATATTAATTTTTTTCCCAGGTCTTCTTCATGGGAAGATGACCCCATTCATGGCTCCTCATCTATTTGTCCTCATGCTAATAATTAGAGCAGTGAGAGGCCGGAGGAGCATGCCTGGCACGCCTGGGAAAGAAAAACTCTCCTGCCTCGGGGAGGGTTTCTTCAGCCAAAGGAGAAATTGCTAAAAGAAGAAAAGAAGAAATAAGAAATAAAAAAAGCCAGCAGCCCTTAGATGGGCTGTGTCTGTCTCAAGGACAAAACACGTCTCCCCACGGTTCCTGATACAGAAATGGAAGGTAACATCTCCATCAGGAAGGAATGACAGAAAAGGCACGGAAGTGAGGAAACACAGTACGTTGGGTGAACAATACAGGATCTTGTGCTAAAAACCAAAAGTGTTGGAAGTTCTGACTCCACTCTCATCCATCACCATCATCAAGAATCATTTACCTGCATTTAACAGGAGGATCTATTTGAACCAAAAGGGAGGAGTCTGTTCCTTATTGAATTACTCAGAAATCACAGGTTTTCTTTCCATGCAGTCTCCCCAGTAAGTGAGTTCTGGAGTTGAAAAGCCCATCCAGCCTTCAGACTGGCCTTGTTTCAGTGACTTTGTGGTTTGGGGGGTTACTTTTGGAAGACGTGGGCCCACCTGGGTGGGCTCCTTGCTGTGAGGATGTTCCAAGGACGTTAGAATTAGTCACAGCATTGCCATGTTTCTGCCTAATCTAGGGAGCAGTGGTGGGTTGAAGAAACTGAGTTTATGTTATTATTTTCCTGGTCATTCTTTCACTCTATCTCTTCCCTTACTTTTCACTGGAAAAATGGATGTTAAAATATTTGATTGGTTGGTTGCAGACCAGCTCGTTGCCACAGAAGAGCAGTAGCGTGTCACTTCTCCTGCTAAAAATCCCCAGATCAAACTTCCTCATCCCCAGAAAAAGCCCATTTCAGGCATCTAACTCATTGCTGGCAGCCCATGGGGTGGGTGTAATGGTATAAACTCTGGCTCAGAATTGGAGATGGGTTTGCAGGAGAGAGGATGATCATCTCTTCAGACCTCTGCAGCTGGGGCCATGACTTGCACACTCCCACTGCAAAGTCTTTCCTCAAGGCTTTGCTTCACTGAAAGTTGGAGAAAAAAAATCAGTCTTGTTGTTAGTGTATCTTGAGGCCTTTCAGAGGCAAGTTTTTTCTTCTAGTTGTCGTTAACGTGCCTATAGATGGTTTTGTGATCTTGATTTAAAACCAATGAAGTCTGGAGTGGAAAGCATTGGTTAACTTTCTTGGGATTCCGTAGACTCTACTCAAGTTCCCAATAGCGTATCTGAGCACTGGGAATTAACTGAAGTGGTTTTTCTTGTATCCAAGCAAGTAAAAGTCTGGTTTCAATGTGTAGTAAAACCAGAATGATACCTATGGGATAAAGGGCAAGACATACCTTGAACTGAGCACATAGATTGAAAGGAAATGGCTCATACACATCCAATAGGAAAAAATAAATGGTGTTCTGGTGTTGGGTTATGAAAACAGAGGCAGGAGAAACCCTTGGCTGGGCAGGTTTCCATACTAAAGAAATAGAAAATATCCATTATTTCCAGAATAAAGCTACACAGATTATTCCACTGGTTGCACACAGTGAGTATCACCTGCCTTTGAAATGAGATCTGGTTTTGCTCTGGTGTCTGATTAATCCAACTCACCTTTAAAGGCCCAACCCCCTTGCAGTGAGCAGGTATACCTTCAGCTAGATCAGGTTGCTCAGAGCCCTGTCCAAACTGACCCTGAATGTTTCCACAGATGAGATATCCACCACCGCTCTGGGCAACCTGTGCCGGTGTTTCACCACCTTCATTGCATAAAATTTCTGCCTTATATCTTGTCTGAATCTATCTTCTTTTAGCTTAAAACCATTACCCCTTTTTCTCTCACAAATGACTCTGCTTAAAAGTCTGTCTTCGCTGCTCTTGTAAGTTCCCTCTGAGTGCTGACAGGCCGCTCTAAGGTCTGCCCAGAGCCTTCTCTTCTCTGGCCATCCTTTCCTCATAAGAGAGGCACTCCAGCCCCCTGATCACTTTTGTGTCTCCCTCTGAACTTGCTCCAGCAGGTCTTCCCTGTGCCAAGGACCCCAGAGCTGGACTCTCCAGTACTGCAGGTGGGGCTTCATGAGAGCAGAGGGGAAAATCACCTCCCTTGACCTGCTGGTCACACTTCGTACCCATTGAGTCCTGTGCCTCTGCTGCCCTTCTTGGGAAAGCCCTCGTTCCCCACACGTAAATACATCAGAGAACAGAGGCACAGCTCCTACTGGGAGTGCAAAACATTTCCTCCTCTGAAATCCTTGCAAAGCCCAGGACGTAGCATAGGAACTGCAGGAAGCGCACAGAGGTCAGGGAGCTTGCTGAGTGGAAGGGAAGGAAGACATCAGTCCCTGCTGCTTTGGGGACCCAGGTAATCAGCACCGGGGTGCCCGTGACACTGGTGGGCCCCTCCCTGGCTCAGCACTGCAGGGGTGCCTGGGTGGGCATGAACAAGAAAGACTCTGTTTGGTCTGGTCTTCTCTGAGCCAGAGGATCCAGGAGACAGGAGAGGTGATCCAGGGCCTTTTAATCCCTTGATAAAATCTCTAAAAGGGATTCAGGCTGTGAGCAGCAGCAGCAGGACACCAGGCTGCGGAGACGGGTCATGCTGTGTGGCACTCCCTTCTTCCTTCCATCTCTCCTTCCTTCAATCTCTATGTCCCTCCATCAGTGTGTCCTTTCCTTCATCTCTTCCACTATTCATCCTTCCTTCCTTCCTTCCTTCCTTCCTTCCTTCCTCCCTTCCTTCCTTNGCCCTCCCAGCCTCCCTGGGTCTTTTCAAACAGGCTCCCCCATTCAGAGGGGATTTCTCCACGCCAGGCCGATCAGGGGGATTAAAGAGCAATTAAACCTGATAAATTATCTGCCTGAAACATTTTTTCAAAGTGGCCACTGTGCTGGAGCAAAGTCCCTGTCGCTTCATTTCCCCTGTGAAGGGGGATCAGGGCAGATCAAGCCCCGGCGACCCGCTGACCTCCGCCTGTGCCGGGCATGGAGCAGCGAGGGACCCGCGCCGACACCGCGCTCCCCTCCACGCCCCACCGCAAGTGAAACCGGCCTCTCCGCCCCTTTTGGCAGGGCTTTAGCCTTTGGGAAGCGTGAGGGATGCCTCCCAGGCTGAGGCAAGCAAAGCAGGAAAGGAGTAGCCGGCCTCCTTTAAGGATAAACAGCCTTTGCCTTCAAAGCTCACAGAAAACGTTGTCCTAATTTTTCTCCAATTTGATATTCTGCATCTGCTTTCATGAAGGCTCCAGCTGCCCCTCACCTCAAACCTTTTCCAGCTTCTGCTAGGCGGCAGCAGCCAGACTAAGGGGCTTTAATGGCCATTTGGAGCGTCCCCAGTTTAAATAAATCCCAGATCTACACCGGTCCTCAGGGGTGCTCCGAAATGCAGTGTGGTTTCTAGCTGGGTGCTTTGAGCTAGTTTACAGTCTCAGGCTGTTTTATCAGTCCTTCTCCTCTGTTCCTTCAGTCAAGGGTCCGGAAAATTCCTGCCTTTATTTTCAGCTACTACTCAATCCAGCTGCCATCTAGATCCATCTCCTCTCAGCTCCTTACCCACGGCCTGTCCTCAGCTACACCAGACCTGTGCCTGCTCCCATCGTGGGTTTATCAGTGAAAGCAGTTCAGCCCCATGGAGCTACTCCAGATTTTGGGTGCTGTAATAAGGAGCAGGATTCAGCACCCCACACATGATCATGGATTTCAATAGGAAGGTGTAAAAACCTCCTTTCTGGCCCTTTAATCTCTCTGGTTTTCTTTCCCACACCTTCACTCCATCAATTAGAATAGGACGAGATGCCACAAAAAATCTAATGACGCCTAAGTGTTTTATATTAATGAATGTCAATGTTAATGCAATGCAGCATCCACCCCAAAACTCATGAAAACAAACCAGCACTGCGTGGGAGCACGATGCTGTGTACAGCCTTGCAAACTGTGGGAAGGAGGGAAAGCAAGGACAAAAGTAGTTTCTGATAGACTGATTAATTGAAAGTAACTGAGGCGTCAAGGATTAGACTGCTAGGAATATGCTTTTAAAGATGACGGATGTGTTTGGTTTCTACAGTGCTATGCAGCTGTATCCAGATTTCATGGAGTCCGCCCTGTGGAAGACCACTGCTTGCCTCCGAAGCCCAGTTATTCAGGGAGCACTTTGATCAAAACTGGGATGTTCAACCCTTCAAACAACAAATCACCTCTTCTCTGGCCTGTCTGCTCTATCAACAGCCTTGAAGATCTTGGGTCAAATTACCCCTGAGCTTATATACCCAGAATCATCACATGGAGAAGTTCTGCAAAGGCCACATCCAGATAAAGATGATCCTTGCTGTTTAAGCTGATGCACAGCTCAAAAAATAGGCTGAAATTTTTAAAAAATGCTGTTTGCTTTGTCCATATGTTTGCCTCTTCTGCCTTTACTTTCCTTACACGGCCTAACAGATTAATTACCTGGCTGAAACACGCCTGTAAAGGGAAAACTATAAGCTAGGAAAGACCTCCAGAAATGTGACCTAGTGCTGACGGCACCATGCACCCCTGGAGGGCAGATCAGCACTGATGTGACCTGTGTGCCCAGCAGCATGTGTCAGCCCTGTGAACCATCCCACTCCTGGGGGATTGCTTGTGAATAACCTGTGGATGGGTTGTCTGGCACTGGAACAGGCTGCCCAGGGAAGTGGTGGAGACACCACCCCTGCCGAGATTTAAGAGCATGTAGATGTGGCACTCAGGGGCAAGGTTTAGTGGTGGGCTTGGCAGAGCTCGGTTAACAACAGTTCTACTCAATGTCCTCAGAGGTCTTTTCCCACATAAACAATTCTGTGGTTCTATGGGCTGAGAATGACTTCAGGAATATGCCCATAGCCAGTGAGAGAGAAAGGTGAAGTCAGTCACCCAAGGACATGAGAAATTCTGATGTGAAATGGAGATTTCATCATGGAACTTTTCACCTCTTCCCTTTTCCGGCAGAGATGAAAAATGCAAGACATCCATGTCCTGGGAAGCTTTGGCAGTGTTGGCTGAGAGTGCACAGATATTTAGGGGACAAAATCACTTAAAAAAAAAACCTTTCTGCTTAGGGGCATTTGATATCGGAGGCGCCCAGGGCATACAAGATCCATTCCCGCACAAGCCCATCCATTTTAGGTCATCCACCCGTAGCTCAACACCCTCCTTACAAAGAAAGTCCCTCTGCCCAGAGTGCCTCCCCCTGCCTATCCCAGCTAACACCACAACATCCTTAAATGTAGCAGCCAGGGAAATCCAGCACTTTCTTTCTCTTTTCTGTCACCTGTACCCACATCTCGTCTTCATCTTCCTCTGCTGGGAAACTTCTCCCCTCCCCACACCCATGCTTCCAGGCAGAGGCTTGCTGGATAACACAGCCATCATCACAATGCTACTGCTATTAAGCATAATAATGCTGCTGGGATTATTTCCCTCCTACTGTAAGTGATTCATTAAATTGATTTCACAAGGAACTGCTATTCCTGCTCACAGCACCATCCGGAGCACACTAGGAGTGCATGGCGTTATTTACATTTGTTTGCCCGTACCAAGGCTGACTGTAACTCCATAAATATTTATAGAAGCAGTGTGTATCTACAATACCCAGTCAATTCTCAGTGAGTGGTGTGTGCTAGGCTTTCTGGTCTATCCCGTGGTTTTATATAAAACCGATGATGCAGAAAGGTAAGGGGAAAGGGAAAGACAAATTCCTGGTCCACATGAGCCGCTGGTGTTTGCCTGAGTGAGGGGAATCCACACCTCAGGGAGAGGTCCCCCCACACAGCACAGTTTGCAGGTGCTTCATAGCACGTAAGTCCGTAAGTCAGGGGAGTTGTGACCCAGCTCAGACGGGAGCAGGAGCCAGCTCTGCACAAGCTAACGCAGCGCCAGTGCCTGCGAGCCAAAGAGGGATGGATTTACTGTTCTCTAGCAGTTGTGGCAGGCAGAGTGCCAAGTGGCATCTCCAGTGAGCACGGCTGGGCATTCGCTACCCAGGTTGCAGGGGGATATTTACTGAATGACACTAATAAAACCCCAAAACAAAGCAGGCTAATGTTGGTAATTCCCTCGGACAATTTAAATGCACATATTTTAGGACAGGAGCAGCCTCCCACACATCCATTCTCACACACGCTCTCTAAATACCGACAACAATGTGGCCGCTGCACTTCGGAGAAGAAAGTGAGAATAGATTTGGGGACTGGAAGTGCTAAGCAGAAGCCGCAGAGCCAAATGTCACAGAGCCCTGGGACTGCAGGGAAGAGCAGGAGAGATGGTGTGTGAGCATCCACCCCTTAGAGGCACGGGGGGACAAAGCTGTCTGCTCAGGGTCACGGCAGCAGGTGGCCGCCTCTCTAGCATTTGCCTCAAATGCTGCACACAGCAAACATCCTGCATCTTCCCGTGCAGCCTGAGCAGAATCTCCCCTCGATCCGCATCCTGATTTGCGGGATAAGGGTGTGGTGCTACTCTTGCAACCCTGAATGGGTCAAGCAGACGTGGTCCCCTCTCCATCCTTATCCCAGCTGAAAGCACGGCCAGAGCTCTCCTTCCAAATGTCCTTCATGCAGGACATCTCTCCACGGCTGCAGAGAAATGTCATAGTGGCTCCCCTGTGCTGGCAGCAGCCCAGGAGCAAGGGAAGTCTCACCACTGGCACCTTCCTGGGCCACAGCACGGACCACATATTACTGGAGACCTCCTGAACACGGGAGATGGACAGTCCAGGACCCAAATCCCAGAGAGTGCCAAGATCAACATTTGTATCACTCTTAGGGTTGTTTGCATCCCTCTTAGCAGTGGAAAAGACATTTTGCATCCCTCATGAAACCAGGACTGCATGTGCTTTTCCTTGCTGCCCTGCAGAAATGGCCCCAGGCTCCTCCAGAGGACAGGGCTGGGCACAGACCCAGTTTGAGACAGGTGAGGAGAGTGTTCTGTGCCCACCCAGAGGGGCAGGGGAACTGGAGAGGGGTCAGGAAGGCAGAGGGCACGCAGGGAGGATGCAGTCACCTTTGTCGGTGTTGACCCCAGAGCCCCGGCTTCTGTCCACGCCTGAGGCCAGGCAGGGTGCCGCCTTTGTGGGGAGGCGAAGGGAAGTGCCCTCGCATCCCTCACGCTGACTTGCCTTCACCAGGGACCTTAATTCAGCAAAAACCGCAGCCGTCACGGATGGATGCGGAAGAGGGGAAGGGAGGGTTGGGGGCGATTGCTGGCGCGGTCCTTTTCCTTTCCATCGCTGTGCCCAGCTTCCCACAAATAGACGGCAGCAGCAGCCTCAGGGAGGGGCACAGCCTCCTTCCCCGAGCCCCAGCACTCTGCATCCCCCTGCCTTCTGTGTCCCACCGCGCGCCTGAGCTCTGGAGGGGCCGCTGCCCTTGCTGTGATGTTTCCTGTTGTATGACACAGAGAATGTGAGGGTTTGGGCATTGAAGGAAGGGATTTTACCTCTTTGCATCCATCCCCTTTGACAGCTGAAAGGTGCCTGTGTGGCACCAGGGACTGCCTGGAGCTTAACGGTCTCCTCCAGTCCCGGCCCCCAGCATCGACCCCTTCACTCGCCTCCTCCACCTCCCTTCGGCAGCTCTTCTCCCAGGTTTGAGGAGGCTCCTTTCCAGCGCTATTTTCCCTGCGAGGTGGAAAGATAGCTCCTTTAATCTCACCCCTAACCCCTTGACCTTCCTCCCTTAAGGAGCTTTTCCCCTTCATGTCACTGCTTTTTAAAGCCTCCTTTACAAATAAAAGCAATTTCCTTTTGGAACTGTAGCTATGACATGGGGAGATGCGCTTTTTTTTTTTGGACAATAAAGGGGTAAGAATGGGGGGTCAGCTCCTTTTTGGTGTTTGTATTCGGCAAGGTCTGTTTGTTTTGATACTTTACATAAGACTGTAAACACCAGGCGAGTAAAAAGCTTTAATTAAAAAAAGGTGGTGAGCTGGGGAGAGGAGGAAAAAGGGGGGGAAAAGCCTTTGAATTTACACAGTGACTTAGAGAAGCAGCCCCAGACAGACAAGATAAATACAGCCCGGGAATCCAAGAAAACTAGAAGACAAAAAAATAAAGGATATGACAGTATCAACCTACAAAATGCAGCAGCTCAGCGCTGCGCGCACTCCCGCAGCCCACCCAGCCCTGAGACCCCACCGATGGGCTGAAACCGGCCCTCGCCCCTTTCTGCCGCCTGCGGAGAAGGCAGGGGAGGTGGCACCCTTGTCGCCGCCGCCCCACACCCTGGCTTTGAAGTTCCTGGGTGGGGTATTTTACTCTTCTCACGGGCCTGCATGCGGAACGGGCAGGTCCTTGGTGGCCTCGACTCGTCCGGGCGCTATCGGAGCGATGCACCGGAGCAGAGGCGGGCGTTGCGGTCTGGGCGCCGGGCTGGCCAGGCTGCAGCTCGCGGACCCGCTCCCGTCGGGAACACCTCTCGAGATGCCCGAGGCAGGCACGGCCCCGCCGCCCCCGGCCGCTGCCGGCCCCTTGGGCGGGCGCTCGGGGTGAGGGGAGCTGGGGGAACAAGTCGGTCACGGGAACCCGCGGCGGGGTCCGGCCCCGCGCTGCCGCCGCCGTGGAGCCCGGTCACACCGCCGGACAGCGGCGGCCGCAACAGAACCGAGGTCCGCAGCAGCAACGGGGAACGGCGGCAGCCAGGGGAACTAAGGGGAAGGGGAGGAAGGGAAAAAGGGAAGAGGAGAGAGAGAGGGAAGGAAGGAAGGAAGNAAAGAAAGAAAGAAAGAAAGAAAGAAAGAAAGAAAGAAAGAAAGAAAGAAGTTGCCTATCCCAGACCATGCCAGCCCTCTCCACCTCTGTTCTCTCACAAAGAATGGGTACTGCGGGCGTGGGACAGAG